>CAIGRK010285109.1:0-11932 GCA_903798315.1 Fraxinus greggii | reverse complement strand
TCTTGGTAGACCTTTTCTTGCTGCAAATAATACTCTTATAAATTGTAGGAATTGTCTAATGAAGCTTTCTTTTGGGAATATGACTTTAGAAATTAATATTTTTCACATCATAAAACAGCCACAAGAGGATGATGAATGCCATCAAACATTCATAATTGATGCACTTACTCAGAAGCAAACACTTGTAAACACCGACTTTGACCCTTTGAACTTTTTTCTCTTAAATTCTGAAATCCCAGCTAGTTTTGATGATGAAGGGTATACTAGCATTTGTGCTGTGTTTGCAAATTTGCAGGATTATAGAGCATCACCATGGCAACCAAAGTTTGAAGAGTTGCCAGAAAGGACTGGAGGACAGAAGACATCAAGCATTGAGAGTCCTAAACCAAAATTGAAACCTCTGTCTCCAGGACTAAAACATGAATTTCTTGGACCAGGTGATACATTTCCTATAATTATCTCTTCGAATTTGAATGCATGGCAATGTAAGCAACTGTTGAACATTCTGAATGAGCATCGATCTGCACTAGGCTGGACCATACCTGATATTAAGGGTATTAGCCCTTTAATTTGCTTACATAAGATTCATCTAGAAGAATGAACTAATCCTAGGAGAGACCCACAACGTAGGCTAAACCCCACAATGAAAGATGTTGTGAAAATATGGTGCTTAAATTGTTAGATGCATGTATCATTTACCCTATCGTGAATAGTAAATAGGTTAGTCGTACACAAGTAGTTCCTAAAAAGTCAGGAGTCACGGTAGTGAAAAATGAATTAGGTGAAATGGTTCCTACAAAAACAGTAACTGTTTGGTACATGTACGTAGATTATAGGAAACTAAATGCTGCCACCCATAAGGATCACTTTCCTCTCCCTTTGTAGATCAAATTTTGGAGTGTGTGGCTGGCTATCCTTTTTTCTGTCTTCTTGATGGCTACTCTGGTTACTATCAAATTGAAATTGCATTAGAGGACATGTAAAAGACCACATTTACTTACCCCTTTGGCACTTATGCCTTTCATAGGATGCCATTTGGACTTTGCAATGCTTCTGCCACATTTTAAAGATGCGTGACTAGTATATTTAGTGACATGGTGAAGTGTTCATGGATGACTTGAATTTGTTTGGAACTTCTTTTGATGCATGCCTGTTAAATTTAAAGAGAGTTTTGACACAATGTGAGGAAAAGAAGTTAGTTTTAAATTGAGAAAAGTGTTATTTCATTGTACCTTCGGGAATTATCATAGGGCATGTGATTTCTTATAGTGGAATAGAGGTTGACAAGTCTAAAATTGAACTAATCTCTAAATTGTCTATACCTAAGACAATAAAAGATGTTGGATCATTTTTAGGCCATGCAGGTTTCTATAGAAGGTTTATACAAAACTTTTCATCTATCTCTAGATCATTGTGTAACCTTCTAAATAAATATGCTGCTTTTGAGTAGACTTCCGAATGTCAAGACGCATTTAAAACACTGATTGACAAACTTACTTCAACACCCATCATGCAACCACCTGATTAGACACTGTTTGAAATATGTGTGATGCTAGTGATTACGCGGTAGGTGCGGTTCTTGGACAACGCAGAGAAAGTAAGCATTTTGTGATTTACTATGCTAGTAGAACTCTTAACAGTGCTCAAATTAACTATTCAACTACTGAAAAATAGTTAATAGTTGTAGTCTTTATGCTTGATAAGTTTAGATCTTATTTGATTTTCTCTCCCATTACAATCTTCACAGATCATGTAGTCCTTAAATACCTTCTTGCAAAGAATGATATTTAGGAGCGATTAATACGGTGGATCTTACTTTTGCAGGAATTTGGCATCACTATTAAAGACAAGAAGAAAGTGGTGAATGTGGTGGCCAACCATCTATTAAGGCTAAATTTGGAGGATAACGCAATCACATTGCCAATTAGATATAAATTTTCAGATGAGAATTTGTTTTCTGTCTCTTCTCTACCATGGTTTGTTCACATTGTGAACTATTTGGCTATAGGTTAGATTCCTAAAGAATGGAGCGCATAGAACAAGATGAAGTTCTTGGCCGAGGTACATAATTTTTAGTGGGATGATCCATGTCTTTTTAAATACTACCCCAACCAAATTTTAAGATGTTGTGTCCCTGATGATGAGATACATAGTGTCTAAATTTTTGTTATACCCAAGCATGTAGAGGCTACTTTTCTACAGCTACGAAAATTTTACAATGTGGTTTCTACTGGCCTACTTTATTTAAGGACACTAATAATTACAGTAGATATTGTGAAAGATACCAAAAATCAGGTGCTTTGTCCTGGCGTAACATGATGCCCCTAACTCTCATTTTGGTAATTCAAATATTTGACTGTTGGGGAATTGATTTCACGGGACCTTTTCCACCATCTTTTGGTTATTTGTATATTATCGTGGTAGTTGATTACGTGTCTAAATGGTAGAAGTATTAGCTTGTAGGGCTAATGACAATATAACGGTTGTTAAATTTCTGAAAGAAAATGTTTTGTCTCGGTTTAACACCACATGTTATTATTAGTGATAGACGCACACACTTTTGCAACCGTTCATTCGAAGCACTCGTGAAAAAATATGGGGTTATTCACAAAATTTATACTGCTTATCACCCCCAAACTAGTGGACAGGTAAAATTGGCTAATAGAAAAATTAAACAAATCTTGGAGAAAACGGTAAACCCTAATCGTAAAGATGGGTCTTTAAAACTGAATGGTACACTTTGGCTTACCATACGGCTTTTAACACTTCCCTAGGCATGTCACCATATAGCTTTATTTTTGGAAAGCCTTTCCATTTACCTGTAGAGCTTGAACACCAAGCCTATTGGGCAATTAAACATTTTAATATTGATCTAGAAGAGAGAGGTAAGCTTAGAAAATTTCAATTGAATGAGTTGGAAGAATCTGGGTGGACTGGCCCTTTTATGGTGAAACTAGTTTTCGATAATGGGGCCATTGAAATTGAGGATAATAATGATGGTAGGGTATTTAAGGTGAATGGACATCGTCTTAAGATCGTTTATGGACAACAGGTGCCTGTAGTGAAAGAAATTCCTCTTGCAAACCTTGTTTACCACTCTTAACATCCCTCGGGTATGCTTTTCATTTTTTTTTTTTTTAATTTCTTGCTTCATTTTTTTTTCAATTGAGTACTTTCCAGGTTAACCATCGTTCCGACCCTATGTTGATTTACTCCAGTATTCAGGTGATACTATTCATTTTCTATTTGGTAGGCATATTTAGACATTGAGGATAATGTCTGATTTGGTTGGAGGGAGTTTCATAGTTTGTTGTGAATTGGATAAGTGTGTTTTGGGGAGATGTTGGAATGATATTTAGTTGATTTGAGGTGCAAGTCACGCATTTCGAGGCATAGTAGTAATTTTTGACGCGAATCTCTGTTTCCTAATTTACGTCAAAGTCTTATGAAAACCAACTTCTTTCATGATATTTCAACCTTAGAACGTACTAGAATATAGGAGGATGCCTCCATACTACTTTCTCTCATCTTTGGCTCAAGAATCTCCATGTAGAACTAAAAATCTTGGTGAAACTAGGAGGGAACTCAATCGAAATTGGTGATTTTGCATCTTTTATCCATGTAATTTGATTTTTTCACTGTCAAACAATTCTAGGATTTGATTTTCTGTTCATGAATATTTTGGAATTGGCTTAACTTTTACTAGATTTTTCATGGATCGAGTCATACTTTTTCCATCGAAGAATTAAACTATTTATTGAGTTTTAATCTCAATTTTACTTTATTGATGGATTGATTACTGTCTTATGCTTGATGTATATGGTCGATTCTTGATCTTATTCCAATAAAAAGAGTGTGAATGTGTTATAGGAAGTTTAGNCAATCGAAATTGGTGATTTTGCATCTTTTATCCATGTAATTTGATTTTTTCACTGTCAAACAATTCTAGGATTTGATTTTCTGTTCATGAATATTTTGGAATTGGCTTAACTTTTACTAGATTTTTCATGGATCGAGTCATACTTTTTCCATCGAAGAATTAAACTATTTATTGAGTTTTAATCTCAATTTTACTTTATTGATGGATTGATTACTGTCTTATGCTTGATGTATATTGTCGATTCTTGATCTTATTCCAATAAAAAGAGTGTGAATGTGTTATAGGAAGTTTAGATTCTAGGATTACAATTGAATTAAATTGATTTATAACGTCATATCTTTCTATTAGAGAGTTTGGATGAAAGCCTCTAATTGAGTTATAAGAATGAATACTTTGATGAGATCGATCCAATTCAATTGAGGGAATTCCGATACTTCGCTACCCCAAATATTGATTTTAATTTCGCTATTTTAAACATTGAATTCTTAATTTTATTCGAACAATAAATTCTACTTCACAAACAAGAGAACATCCATCATTTTTTATCCTTTAAGCATTTCTTCCATCTCCCCGTGGAATCGACACCCAAAACTGTGCTACAATTACCGCATTATTCTTTTGGCCTAATCAGATTTAAAATAGATTACAGCCAAAGTGTGAGGTATGGTCTCAAACTCCCAATAGATTGATTGAAAACAATCATTAAAATCGAAAATTTTGAAATTACAGATTGCGCCATACTTAATGATATCAGCAGCTTCATCCGCGGTGCCCTTGACTAATGGAATGACATAAGGACCTAGATGTAAGGGTGTTGAGCAATCCTGCTCCTGATAATCGCCTTAGCAAGCGTGCCACATTTTCACCTCTGGGTGAGCATAAATCTTCCATTGTAGAATTAGTGGACGGGAAAGAAAAGCAGGGTGATGATATAGCTTCCAAAGTCTATTTCCCAAATGGCCATGCTAAATTTGTTAATCAGTCATGTTCACTGTTAATCTCTTACGATGTTTCTCATGTTAAATGGGTGAATTTTAGAGAAAATCAGATGATGTTTTTGGTCCAAGGCAGTTATAGTATTCTACCTTTAGATGTCTGATTGGGAACTGTAATTGCACTAATACTGCTATGATCATGATAAATTACTAGAAAGTAGGAATAATTTTTATGCCATCTTCCGCGAGGTATGTGCCAATCATGCCTCTACGGGTGCGATGCTATAAATAATTTCTTCCATACTATATTCTACCTTCATATAAGGAAGAGTGATGAAGAGGCTCGGAAACAAGGAACATTTTGGCCCGGGGAATGGCTTGCAGCTGACTTTACTCATGCCCGCTTGTTTAGTCTCAAATACAAGGTTAGAATGGTTTGGTCTTTTCAATTATATGACATTGCAGAACACTTCAGATGTTTTAAGCTAGTTGATTGAATTCCCAATTATCCAGTATTGTTCCATAATTATTTTCCGTTAATAAGTTTTTAGATCGTTAACTATTTGTTTTGGAACATTTTAGTAGAAGTATATATAGGACATCATGCTACTCTCTTTTCTATTCTGGTTTCTTTTCCCTTTTGTTTTGAGCAATTCATTTTATTGATTCAATGCTTCTTTTGCAGTTTTGTTGGAAATCGTGAATTGTGTGACGAGCAAATCGGAGAACGGAAGAAACACGACATGATTGAGTATGTCATTAGACTATTATCCTGAAGCTTGGTATTGCAAGTGTGAGAATAAGCTCTTCTTGCCTAAACTGTACCATTTTTATTCCTAATTTTATTTCATTTTGAATCTCCTTTTTATTTAGGTGGTGTTTTATCATATTTTAACGTTTAAGTGTATGGATTCAAAAATTTGTAATGAAATTATCAATTTTTATGCAATTTCAAAATTTCTTCACAATGAGTATTTTCAATTTTGCCACTCAATTTACATAAATTGCTATAAAAAAAAAAATCTACGGTAACGGTCAAAAAAGTTGCAAAAGAGTTATTAGCAACATTCAAAAAGCGTTACCGTATCCTTCTACTCTACGACAACATCGAGGTTTGCAACATATGTCCAAACATTGTAAAAAGTCTTCGGCAACATTTTTTGAATGTTGCAAATTGCTGTTTTTGTAGTAGTGTATATGATTCCTTTTAAAAGATTTAATGTTTCTCCCAATGAATTGTGGAAATGGAGAAAACCAAACATTTGTTATTTCAAAGTGTGGAAGTGTATTGCAAGAACACAGATCATAAAAGAACTAAGTTTAGTCCTAGTGGTATCAAATGCACTTTTGTACGACATGTCCAAAACAACAAGACATATCGTTTATTAAACTTAGATACCAATGTCATTATTGAATCTCGAGATCTAGAGTTTTCGAGAACTTATTTTCGAATAATAATTCTCTAAGGAAACACGAGGTAAAGATTCCTAGTTCAACAAAATCAAAGTAGAAACACCTCATGAGGATGTTGAAATAAATGAACTTCGTAAAAGCAAAAGAGCTTGAAAGGAAAAAGTATTAGGACCTTGTGAATTTGATTCTCAACTTATTTCTTTCTATTTGATTGAGAGAAATGAGAAGAACATCACAAGAACATCACAAGAACTAAAACGTATCGAGAGCAATGTCATCTTGAGAGTATTTTTTTTTTTTGAAAAGATGCTATAAATGATGAAATTAATTCAATAATGTCAAATAATACTTGAGAATTAGTCGATTTACCACCCATATTAAAAATTATAGGTTATAAATAGATATTTAGGAGAAAGTACAATGCTTGCGGTACTCTTCATACCTTTAAAACTAAGTTAGTAATCAAAGAGTATCGGCAAGATGAACAAATAGATTACTTTGAAACATTTGCACCATTGCACGAATAACATTCTTTGGATTTTATTCGCTCTAACTTCTATTTATGATTTGCATATATATCAAATGAATGTTAAAACGATATTCTTAAATGGGGATCAAGATGTGGAGGTTTATATGAAACAATCGGAAGGTTTTGTTTTACCCAAAAATGAAAAAATATGCAAATTAGTAAAATCATTATATAGATTAAAACAATTACCAAAGAAATTACTGGACATTTTTGATTTAGCAATAATTTTTTTATTTAAACGTAATAGTGTTGATAAATGTTTATATTTCAAAGTTTGTAATAATTGTATTGTGTTTATTTGTTTATACGGGAATGATATATTGATTGTAAGTAATAAAATGCAAGGTATAAAAGAAATAAAGAGATGTCTATCTTCCACATTTAAAAATGAAAGATCATGGTCAAGTGGATATCATATTACGTATCAAAGTTATCAAGACTACTGTGGGCTATATGTTGAGTTAATCATATTATATTAAGCTCTTGTTTGATTCCCATTATTTTCAAAATATATTTTTCTCTTTCTTCCTTTCAACCATATATTTTTCAATAAAATATTATTACACGCAAGCCTTAAAAAAATTACTTATTTTTTAACCACACATTTTTCAATAAAATGAGACTCAAATTGGCTCTAAAAAGGTGATCAATAAGTTCAATCACTTGAACATTAAAGAGACAAATACCCGATTTAATCCAAGTTTGAAACACGTAATGAATGATAAAAGAGCAACAGTACAACTTGAGTATCCAAGTGCTATAGGGAGTCTCATGTAGGTGATGCAATGCACAAGACTTGACATAACATTTACAATAAGTAAACTTAGTATGTTTACTAGCAATCTAAGTGAAAAATATTGGAAGTCTATCGGGATGATTCTTGATTATTTGAAGAATTCCAAAGATCTAGGTCTCCATTATTTTAAATGTTTAACAATCCTAAAAGGATTTACCAAAGCTAGTTGGATATCTAGTGTAGGTAAGAATAAATCAGCTCAGGTCGGGTGTTAAGCTTGGAGGAGGTGTGGTTTCTTGAAAATCCAAGAAACAAATGTGCGTTACACACTTAACTATGAAATTTGAATTTGTAGCATTGGCTTAAATCGAAAAAGATGCTGAATGACTCAAGGATTCAATGTATGAAATTCCATTGGAAAATAAATAATTCTTCTATATCTATCTTGTGTGATAGTCAAGCCACTTTAGTTAAATACAATGAAGTGTACAATAGTAAGTCTAGACACATGAATATATGACATGACTATACAAAGAAATTAATTAAAGATGGAATAATTTCACTTACTTATGTGAAGTCAAATGAGAATTTGGCCAATCTGCTTAAAAACAGCTTACAAGGGAATTAGTGCATACAATAACTAGTAGGATTGAATTGAAACTCTGTAATTAAATTCACCAATGATGACATCCTTACCTGACTATGCTAAAAAGTATTCCTTGGATCACTGGGTAATATCAAAGTTGTTTGATAAGTGGATAATTTCAGTACTTATTCTTTTCACCATACCTTAGATTATAAGCACGGACTCTCACGAAAATGAGGGTTGAGTTTCTATAATTCTTAATGAAGTTCAGAACGTTGAATCAAGTATATTTAAAAGTTACAAAGATACTGCAAGAGCTTTACCTATATGAACTACGATGGGGTGCTACCTCAATAGATAGTTGGAGTTTTTCTCCTAAAAGTTCATGAATAGGAAAAACTTAAGGACATAAGAGCGCTAAACGAGATTGCATGGAACTTGAAACACATGATGCTTATGTGTGTTATTTCATCTGAATCATCACAAAGAATAATATGTTCAAAGTTTTCATATTACCTGGACTTTCGATGTTACTTTGTAAGATTTACACTAAAATTGGATCCAAATCAAAAGATATCCATACTTTATGCATAAACGTTGTTAAATTTGAGTTTGAATTCATTATAAAATTGAACAAGTGGGGATTGATGTAATATTGTTCAAACACTGACAACAACTTTTTCTCGGGTGAGAATTGAAGTATGGGAAAATGTTTGAGATAATAAAAGATTAATGTCAGGGATTGGTGTAGCCCGATTCAATCCCCGAGCCTAAAAAAAATATTTTTCTTGTAATTTTTTATGTATAAATTTAATTTTTTACATATTATCCTGACTTGGAGTCCGATCCTAAATTCGTCTATGATTTAACGCCTTACGATGATGCATGTTTTCTAGGTCATAACTTCCATATCCATATAATTAAGAGGAAACTTAATAGGAAATTTGGATGCAATTAACATTCTTGCTACCCTAGACTCTAGCATCAAGCTAAAATTGTTGAATGAAAACAAGTCTTAAAATTTGGCTTTCTACGAAACAAGAAAAAAATGCAATGATGCCCGAGATATCAAAGGCTCCAGCTGCAGAAATTATTGAGTTATCCAAGTGCAGATTATGTTTCTGTTCACTATAAAAGTGCAAACAACAAATGCATAGGTCGTGTTCAAGTAACAAAATGGACTTTTTAAATTCGAATGGTTGATCACTAGATGAATGTTTACTTTCGATTACACAACCTTAATTAATTTACTTCTAACAATGAAAAAAAACACACACAATTAAGATTAGAACTTGAAAATAAGAAAAAAATAACTAAAAATATACAAAATAAGAAAACATAAACACTAGGAAATTTGGAAGGAAAACGCGGTTGGGATACGTGGTTTCGCTTAACCGTTGCCAATTAATTTCTCCGAAAGTTGATTAAAAAATTACTCATTTATGATCTTAGACCTGATTTTTCAAGTTTAACTAATTATCTCTCTCGAGCGAAATTAATACTAATTGATTGGTTTAACCTACTATATCTTTATATCGATTAAAGTCAAACAATTGCATTAATTTTTTTGTGAAAATAGTTCAATAAGTCACCTATGGCTAGGGGTATATCTCTATCCTTTACAGAAATTTAGGGTTTCTACTATTTGATCTAAAATGCACAATCTTTTCTTGAACGATATATAAATCACTAAACATAATTATCTATTGGCCATATAAATAAAAATGCAATAATAACAATAGTAAAAACACACGAACATTAAAAGCAAACATTGGAATTAATATAAAGTTAGGTTAAACTCCATCCATAAACCTCAACACAAATAACTTACTCATTTTATATATTTGATAATAAAGGAGAATATTCATACAATATATCATTAACGGAAAAAAATAATGAAGAAAATACGAGATGAAAGAAAAACCCTTTTTGGTTGGATTTGTTGAAGCAATGTATGTCTTAAATATTGAGTTCACCAAATTTTCTCTGCCTTCTTAGTTGATTCTTCTTGTACTGTGCTCTAATTTCCCCTAAAAATACCAAGAAAATAAAGATGAAAATGAGAGAAGAAAAAATGAAAATGAAAAGAGAAGATGAAGATGAAGAATGAAGAATATGGAGAATGGGGCTCATTTTGCCTTTTAAATGCCCTAAACGGGTCCTCCAAAAATTGTAAAAGAGTCCCTAAAATTACAAAAACAACAGAAATGGTTCCCAAATTTTCAGCGATGCCTTGGCGTTGATGTTCTGCCCATAAATCAAGTTGGTGGCTCCTAGACGCTACAATTTTGCCTTCTTTTGCAGCTTAGGTCCCTAAGTAATTGTATGTCGGGTCCCTTGACTTTTATTTGGTACAATTTGGTCCTCAAATTTTGACTTTCATATCAATCACGTCCTTCATAAATTGCAACCAAGGTCCTTCAATTTTTGGTACTTTGCAGTTTGGTCTCTAACCTCACAATTTTGTACGCTTTTGGTCCCCTTTCACTCCCTTTTGCTTTATTCTATTTCTTTGGATAATTTTTACATTCAAATCAATCATTAGATAAATGTGAATAAAAATTCGCTCATTTAATCAATATTTAAGTTTATTTATGTTCTAAATAAGTGTGCAAAAACACAATTATCATTTTTTGTGCTTTCAATCGCTGTATGGGCGGATTTCGTGGTGGGGCAGTAGGTCAACATCCCCTGCAACTGCCCCCACACTTTAAAATTTCAAATTTCAAATTTTGTCCAATTTTTTTTTAAAAAATCCTTATAGTTTTCAATTTTTGCTCCCGCGATTAAAATTTTGGGACAATTGTCCACACAATTTTTTTATCCTAGCTCGTCCCTGCATAAATGGATTGCTTTCTTGTTCAAAAGCTCAAAGTATGAATCATGTTAAATTAACAAGAATAGCTCTGCTCTGATATATGAAATATGCATGTGTCACATTAGGTCAATTCTTCAATTTCGTTATAATAAAGGTCAAATACAATTGAAAGCTGGTTTGGTTAAATGTTTCGTAGTACCAGACGCATTAACTATCTTTAAAATATTTTTTGCGCTATGTTTTTAAATACAGAGAACTTTTATTTTTTTATTTGTGTAAGTAACTTAAAGCAAGATTGAATTAACCATTTTTTTTCGCCGATACATATTACAATTAAGAAGTCAGAGTAGCAATCCAAATTTTTAAATAATTTGAATGAAAAGATATATATCAATTTATTCATTACTTATTTTTATTTATTTATAAATTAAAAAATTCATAAACTCTTCCCAAACCGTGTAGAAAAACATCAATGTGATGACCTTATATACATATGGTAGGATCACTCATTTATATGGTAGGATCACTCATTTATAACATGACACAAAGGACCTAAAGTCATTCAAAATATAATACATTTGCATTCAATATGGTAAGAGAGAGATAAAGTAGGCGTGTAATGTCGAAGTGTCACATTTTGAACGACTTGAGGTTCAAGGTATATGGACAATCCTACTGTGTGTGCATAGTATAGGATCGTACTATCAAAATTTCTTTTCGTGGCTTAATAATTTTCAATCTATTTATTAATTTAACCATGGTTTGAATTTGATTTGTTACAATTATTTTTCCTCAAATTTATTTTTTATTTAAATGATTTTTCATTAAAATAATTTTGTACGTGAATTTATAATTTTTTAACCGAATAATTTCAAAAAAATAATAATCACTTTTTAAATAATCAAAATCAAGGCTGAGAGGGTGTTTGATGCATATTAAAATGAGAGAATGCATTTTTTTGAAGTGATGTGATGGAGAATATGTAGTTGAAAAAGGAGGAAAAATTATTGATGTGATTGAAAATATTATTTTGCT
>CAIGRK010285025.1:0-10306 GCA_903798315.1 Fraxinus greggii | reverse complement strand
TCTGTATTGTAGCGGCCACCACCAGTAGTGGTATTATAGTCGCCACCACCACCGGTTTTGTTGTAGCTATCACCAGTGACATCAGAGCCATAGGTATTCTCAGAGTATGCGGGCTTATTCTCCTCCTTCTCGTCCTTGTGGCGGTGGAAGAGGTGGTGGTGCTTCTTCTCTTCAGCCATTTTTCTATTAATGAAAATGACAAGTGAAGAATGATTTAGAGATGTGTATAATTGGATGGATGGTGTGCATGCTATTTATAAAGTTTGATTGCATGGAAATGGAACAGTTGAGATGCATATGGAGCAATATTTATTGGACGGTTAGGATATTCGTTACAATCTAGTTCCAAGTTTCGGTCTTGGAAAATGACACGTGGCTGAATTCAACTGCACCGCACCGATTAATTACCGATCCATGTCGGCATCAGGAAATAATCATATTTTCCACTCAATTTTACAAAAAAAAAATAAAAAATAGGAGAGAAATAGATAGAAAGAATTAAATTTTCCCGACTCATTTTCAAAATCGAAGTATAAATCAATATATAAGAGTTTGATACTTTTTTTTAATCATGTTGATTTTAAGATTTAAAGATGACAATGAAATGGGTCACGATACTCATTCTTGTCCCTCTTACCATCTGGGTTTCTTTTTCCTTCACTGCCCCCGTCCCTCCTTAACGAGGGCATGCCCCCAAGAATCTCCAATCCGTTCGGAGTGGAGTCCTATGTGTATCAGATTCAACGATTTTTTATCATTTCTTTTAAGATCGAATTTCAAATCTTAATATGGTATCATATATCATTAAATTAAAATAAGCAATTTGACCAATAAGACTCAAAAAGAATACACGAATTTGAAGATTAATATTTTCAAACAACTCATCATCTTGTGTGTGTATGTTATAGAATAAATCTTATAAAGTAAAGTATCAAAATATAAATCAATATATAAAGGCTTGTACTGCTCTTTTTAAAAATATTAACTTTTAGGATCGGACTCCATGACTAACTGTGTTCAAAAAGTGCTTATAAATTTTTAAATTATAAATTAATAGAAATAAGTAGTGAATAAATGAGTAGAAATAAGCGTTTATAAATTAATGTAAAGGCTTTAATATCCTAATATTAAAACTTTATACGAAAATATGAAAAAATTAATATCTATAAGCTTCACTGTCAACCATTCTCATGGTTTTCATTTGGTTGGCTTTTAAAATTTTATAGAGGATAATGATGGTTGTACATCATGCTACTATGGTGTACAGCCCCCTCAAATGTGATGGGCCCGTCATGAAAAAAAAATTCGTTGATCCCCTCTATGTGTGGGGACTTTAAGTATGGTGTACATGCTACATAATTCTTTTATGAAATGCAGAGACGTGTTAAAGTTGCTATAACAGACCAATCGAACGACTATTCTATCTTTTTCAATCAACGATCATTCTATTTTTTAATCTTTGTAACATAATAAATATAAAAATTTATCGAGTTACACGCTTATATAGCTTGAATGAAATCGAAATAATTTCTTCATTAATATACTACTCTATTAGCATGAAATCTCAACAACGAAAGAATTGATGAAATAAATGCGATGAAAAAAAAAGGTGGAGATGTGAATGTAATAACAAGAAAACGGCAATGTAGTTACCCCTTAACTAAATGCAAGGTAAAATTGTCAATTTGGGACCCATAGTAGCTGCGACATTTAATTTTCCTTTTCAATGCCCTTTCAAAAATGCTTAGAAAGAAAGGGAAAAAAAAAACATAGTAGCTGCGACATTTAATTTTCTTTTTCAATGCCCTAACACAAATGCTTAGAAAGAAAGAAAGAAAAAAAAAATCTGTCGGCAAGATTTTCGCATAGTAATAGGAATCGCTCGGTATAAATTCAGAATGAGTAATGTTATTTATCACCACTAATATTAAGTACCAGTTTAGGTGACAACATATGATATATTCAATTAAATGAATCTCATAACAATACATATAATTAAACTTATTATTTGATGCCACCTACATGTCATATAGACTGATGTTCTAGCATCACTGATGTTGAATTGTATTATTCATTCAGAATATTCCCTGTTCAAGATTACAGGGGATTACCACTTAATTACCGAGAGAGAGATTAACCATTAGGGAAGCTGTTGACTAGGATAGGATATTCACAACATATTGGATCGTTATAGAATGAATCAGGACGAATTTCCTACCAAATACATTAACGGTCACTTCTCTATAAATATATTTTTTGGGAGTAGATTTCGCGAAAAGTGATTATTTTTGTAAATTTACAAATTTTGAATGATCAATACGGCTAGAAAAATACTGCAATAATCATTTTAAGATTTAAGATTTTGAAATGTGTGGTCGAAAAGTTGTGGGACCCATAAAAGATGTGGTTAATATTGATTATTCGATTTAGATTTAAATTAAAATCTAATTTTAATCAGAAACAAATAGGGCCTAAGTTTTTAATTCTAAACTTCTTTTCCAAAAATATAAAATGTAATTTCTAATCGCCTAATAATCTGCCAGATATCCACTGACCACGACGAAAAGGATAGCGCATTCATTTGGGCCACAAGTTAGAGATAAATGGCAAGGCAATGCCCGTGTAAGCAAGTAAAATCAGTTACCGGCCGGTCATAGAATTGATAGTTTTCTTAGATTTTCTTGGGACATGTAAGAGAATTACATATTTCATGAGATTTATAATTTTTCATCTACATATTTTATTAATTTCTAACAAAATTTATTAAAAATATAATTTTAATCCCTACAAATCAGAGTTACACATGTTATATATATTGTGCGAAACTAATGCCACGTTCGTGCAAGACAGCATAGATAGATGTAAATGTTAGGAAAAATGAATGGATAAAATTGAATTTGCTATTGTTTCTATTCTTTAAAATTCATTTTTCTTTAAACTTACGTTTATTCATACATTTTTTCAATAAAATAATTTTATACATAAATTTAAAAAAAATTCTTACTTTTTAAATTGACATTTTAAAAAATTCGTGTTCTGAAAAAATAATCGCGAAAAGAAACTGTGTTTGTCCGTTTAGGCATAAAGTCTTGGGATGTTACGATTTGATTTTGTGAGTCCGACATGTGTAAAGTAGGATTAGATGGACATGTCATGAATCATGATATGGACAGCATCCAATAGTATTGGCCATTGGTGGGAGGATTGGATTTTTTCGAGATAATATCATATTTGGTCCTCAACCTTTCAAAAATGTATGTGATATATCCTCACTTTTAAAAATAACACCAGACATCCCCAATGTATGAGACAAAAGGCATGGTAGACCATTATGACAGAACCCATTAATTTTTCCGATTATCTCACTCAAGTGCACTTCAAGTGTTATTTAACCCAATAAGTGCTTGAAATGAGAAGGGTAAGCATCAAACCACAAAAAACCTCCTCTCCATTTTTTCCCACCATGGTATTAGGTCTTAATGAGATGGTTAGTATCAAGAATTATGGCCGTTGCAACACAAGAAAAAAAAATTTCCCATGCCCCCTTTCTTGTGTCGAAGACGAGTAATCCCTCCTAAATTTATTTGGTCTCACTCAGTTATAGTTGATATTCAGTTCAATTTCATAATCGCGAGCTCTATTAATGATAAATAACATCATTGTAAATGGTTTCTGCACATTAATTTATTAGAATTTACGTTATTAATGACAATATTATTGCATTATGTTTTCGTAATCGCGAGCTCTATTAATGACAAAATTTGTCTAAAACCTCAGTAGAAGTCTTATCATGCCAATTATTGCATTTCGTATTTTATAATATATAATAAGAAAGGAAGATTTATCATTCTTAGTTACTCTTAATATGTATTATACTATATGATCATGCTATATAATATCAGAGAATTATCACGCTAAAAATTATAATGAAAAACCATCATGGGAATATAGGTAAAATCAACAGAAGCGGTTTCTGAATTTTAAATCTGATAATGCAAATAGAAGAATCTGCATATGATTCAAGCTGAAAGAGTAAAGCTTGAAAAAACTGAAACTAACTTTGGTATAGGATGGTAAGGCGAAATGTTCAAATGCTTCAAGAAACAAAGGAAAAAGATGAGCAACAGCACACACTAAAAAGGGGGACACAGCCAAAAGATGGAAGCTCCTCAGTGGAAACAACAAATGGGAAGGTCTATTGGACCCTTCAGAGTTCAGACATTGATCTTCGTCGATACATAATTCACTACGGAGAAATGGCTCAAGCAGCTTACGAAAACTTCAATTCTGAGAAGGCATCAAAGTATGCAGGAAGTTACTGATATGCAAAGAATGACCTCTTCCCTAAGGTTGGGATTGACATGGGAAATGCATTCAAATACCATGCAACCAAATACTTTTAAGCTAGAGGCATTTCTTATAAGGTTATTGTCAAGAGAAGCATGAAGTAGGACTCCAGCTAAATAGGTTACGTTGCTGTGGGAACAGATGAAGGAAAATCGGTGTTAGGACGGAGAGAGATCCTGATCGCCTGGAGAGGAACAATTAGGGTATTGGAATGGGTGAATGATTTTGAATTGAATTGGTTCCAGCACCAGAAATCTTTGGAAAAAATGGTGACCCTAAAGTGCATCGTGGCTGGTACTCCATCTAAACTTCAAATGATCCAAAATAGCCCTTTAATAAGACCAGTGCCAGACAACAGGTAAAACTTCATGCCACATTCACTAACAAGCTAAGAGTTAAAAATCTGCAAATTGTACAACGTGGATGGGAAGGAAGGGTAGGAGGTACTTGATTTTCATCTTTCTTTTAGTAAGGAATCAAAAATTTTCTTGGTTTGTTATGGCTGATGAAAAATTGGATGGGGCATAAGCATTTTGAAAACAGTTTTTGGTAAAAAATTATTTCATTATGAAACAAGAAATATTATATTCCATCCTACTTTCCTTTTCTTCATTTTTCTCTCTACCAAAAACAACAGAAAACCTATGCATGCCATTCTGTCTCCTAAATGCACCACAAGAGATGAAAAGCTAAAATTAGCCATTTGTTGTATTGTTTCCCAGGTTCTTACCGAGGTTAGAAGACTGATAAAAGAATACAAGGATGTGGAAATCAGCTTAACTATTACAGGGCACAGCTTGGGAGCAGCAGTTTCTACCCTAAACGCAGTTGATATTGTTACCAATGGTACAACAGGCCTCAAGACATGCCGCACAAGGCTTGTCCTGTAACAGCCTTCGTTTTTGCCATTCCTCGGGAGGGAGACAATAACTTTCTTAGTACCTTGTCTAATCTACGAAGTCTTCGAGTTCTGTGTATAAGGAATGGGCCACTGATAAATTACACAGATGTTGGTGAAGAGTTGCCCATTGACACCAGTGAATCAAACTACTTGAAACTCCTGGTAATTTCAGCAGTTCACATAGCTTGGAGGCTTATTTCCATGGAGTTGCAGGAACACAAGGGAGCGAAGGGTGATTAAACTGGAAGTTAAACATATGTATGGCTTGAAAGACGAGTACTGTTCCAGTTTCATGGTGGTGTGAGAAGAACAAAGGCATGGTGCAGCAGATAGATAGATCCTGGACGTTGATGGATCATAAAATGATGTTTATTTTTTATTCATAAAGGTCCGAGTACTGGAATAACAAATATCCAATAAAATATTAAAAGAAGAGATGAGCACAGAAACCGGTAGCATCACAGCAACAATTCTTAATCCTAACCGTGTATAATATCTGTGTTGGGTTTTAATAACATTCTGTGTCACTGTAAAGGATGTTTACATATTCTTTAGAACAAGTTTTTTATGCTTAACGAATCCATCTTGAGTAAATTTTGGTGGTAGCATGTAATTTTCCATGAATTGCTGAACAGTTAGGCAGGAACATCTTGCACAGGTAACATTTGAGGACCTGAGTATTTTCTGAAGTAGAAAAACTCATTAGCTTTTAAATTTGGTCTGGACAAAATGTGATGATTTATAAGAAGAATCTCAACTTTCAGCTTTCCAAAACAAATTGCTTGCAGTTCAACATTTTCAATTATAACTAACATTGGGTTGATCTTATAGAGCTTGCATCACAGTTCATCAACAATTTATACTGCATCCACCTTTATCTTGTATTATAGGAAATATGGGAAAGGGAAGGGAAAAATGAGCATATATTGTATACCTTCAATTACACAGGTGTAAATTGCCATACGATAAACTAGTAACACCAAGTTTACAGATCGACTGAACAATTCCTCTTAACATGTTAATCATTTCTCCTCTAATCCAAAAATCAACTCTCATATGCTAGTCAAATTTCAAAGAACCATACACGCTTACTAATTTTTTTTTTTTAGAGCAAATATTTTCGGTCAGCTACATTTGTAAAGAAAATTCGATGACAAATTAGTCTCCAAGAATTTTGGAATGAATTTCAAAGCAGTTCAAGGCATTCGTTAGTTGGCAGCAAAGGAAAGCTATTATAACATCACAGAGTAATGAATAATGAGAACGCTCGAGACTGTGAAAATCAATTCCTTTTCATAACATATGCAATACTATTTCAAACAGCATGACACTGTTAAAGAATTTCAACTTCTTGACTAGACTGGTACATCAGAGAGAATGTGTGTTTGATAAGGAACCAACAATCCTTTATACATATTCTTAGACAACAGCATTAAACTTAAATGAAATGGTAATAATCCATCTATTTGACCTTTGGCAATTGTAAAATCACGTCAAATCCTGTCCAATCAAAGGTTGAGGGAGCTCACCACAGAACCTACTGCTTAACTTTTAAGTGACGCTTCAATACGTTGAATGAGCTGGTCAGAAGCCATTGCACCCTCCTGCAAATTTATTTTATTTATTCTTTAAATAGAAAAAGAAAAACAGCTCAACATGCTTAAGAATGTCAACCATCTTGGAACTTGACCATGCTGATTGATGCCTTCTTACATTTTGGTCATTCCTTTTTACCAAGGTACCAACATCGTGCTAGATATCTATGTAGTTAGAAATCAATTCCTTTTTTGGGTACAGGTTGGGTATTTTACAGTGTCTTTTGAATGAAACTAAAACATTTTAGTCTAACCCAGTAGGGAAGCTAGATACTGAGTTGTATAAGCCAGTTGAATCAAATAACGGTTGTTCTCATGAAACATAGATTATATTATGACCCACAATATTATTCAAAAAGAGAAGAAAAATCATAATTGCAGGCTGCCACAGTCCTTGCCCTTTCTGGGGGGTGTAGAGTGGACTTGAACCTAGATCAGCTGACGATGTCCAGCCTGGTTAGACACAACTTTGGTAGGCCTTGAATAGAAATGTGGGGACTGCTACCCTTGATAGTAAATATGAAGACATAATATAGAAGGACCGAAAAGGAAATCATGCCCAAGTTAATCTTCTAATTAAATGTGAATTAAGCATTAGAAGAGGTTCAATCAAAGAAAATCAATTACTTACAAAGCGGTCGCATGGTTTCCCATCCTTAAACAAAATGAAAGTTGGCAATGCCTGTATGTCGTACTTGTTTGCAATGATAGGGTACTTCTCGGTGTCGATTTTTACTACTTGGATTTTATCGCTCATTGAATCACTGACTTGCTCTAGAATAGGAACCATAAACTGGCAAGGACCACACCTACAAAATGAAAATGCTATTAGATTATTTATAGATTCAACCATGGATTTTCCTACCCTCGTTCCTGTCGTCTAAGAAACTACAACAACTTCACAAAACTAAAACCAGAGCTCGAAAAGTACTCTTGCGATTTAAGAGAAAAATCCAGTTAGGTACAAACTGATCAATTGAGCTAGAACAATTAAAAAAGACCTGAACAACACTCCTCCTTTTGTAGGGGAAAGCCAAGGTCTGAAATAAAAAAATTAATAGCTCACCAAGTGGCATAAAAATCAACCAATACTGGTTTATCAGCATTTTCCAATAAATCATCAAAGGTAGAAAATGTCTGCTTCTTGGCCTCAACCTGACAGGAAAACATGCAAAATGTTATTTACCTAAGAGACTTACAGCTGGATAAAGATAGCTCAAAAAAGAAAAAAATAACTTAGTCGGAAAATCTCATTACAGCCAATTATGCTGCAGTACACGGCACTGTAATTGTAAGAAAACTTTTTCTTCATAAAGCATCTCTCTTAAACTTCATAAACAGGTCTTGTAGTACGCATCCAACAACAATTTCTGCACTCACTTAATTCTAAAATAACCATCATTTTCTTTGAAACTGTTTTGACCTAGTTGTGCAGCACTATAAAGCCGGTAAGCACAGGTTACGAGTGATACCAAACTCAAGGTCTAGTTGGATAAGAAGCTCAATCTTACCCTAGAGTCTCACTAAAGGTGTAACTATACACCCAATATGATGTCAAACCAAGTTCAATTTTCCTAGATATTAGTCACGTGTTTTTAAAGCTGCTGACCGACACTCAATTTGATGAATGGATATCATTAAACAACTCAGGCACTGAATGGCACAAAATGCAAATGGTGCATTGTATTTCTATTAAAAAGATCTCATTCATTCAATTGACAGCACATGAAGAATCCAAAAGGAAAACATTATGGATTCCAAGGTTATATTTTTATTCCCTTATTACAGAATCCAAACTCCATGCTTCGGGCTATTTTTCTACCAACCTCCCCTATCAAATTTTCCCTCTTCCTTTAAGTAGTCACAGGTTCAGCGTCTATGTTGAGTCACAGCGGAGCCCTATTTACCATGAATTGTAAAAATGTGAAGCTCAGGCATGAAACTTAAATTTATTGATTTAAAATAAAGCCAAAAATTTGAACTTGTGTAACAAAAATTCTAATAAATATAAAATTACCAGACCAGAGATTATAGAAAACTTAACGAAAATAATCTGACTACACCATACTGAACATCCAATTGACTTTAATTCATAAAACCGACAAACAAAATCCAGAAAAAATATTCATAAATTCTTTCCTTTTTTCACAAATGAGCTGAAAAAACCAAAAATAATTACCAGGGGAAGAGTTCTCATGCCGGGCTTGGATACGGGCCTTTGGTTTCGAATTGTTAAGGCACGAAGCTCCTTTGGTAATTGAAGGGAGGACAAGTGGCAAAGTTTTATTGATGAATGTACTGATGATGGAGAGGATACGGCGACGTGTCTGGGTACTACAGCCGTCGCTACTGAAATCGCCATTGTTTTCAATCGAATGGGAGAGAGGCCAAGAATTAGGAGATAATATCAACATGCGGGGCGATTTGCGCAAGAGGAGAAAGGCTCGCAATAAGGCCGTGTTTGGTTAACTGAAATTTATGTTGCAAACTGGAATATACTTACGCGTTATTACTTCAAAGGCATGTCTTTGAAGTAGATTCTTGAGAATAAATTTTTTGCTTAAAATGTAAGAAAAAATTATGACTTCACGTGCAAAGTTATTTTATTAGAAGAACTTGTGTAAAAATAAGTTTGGAAAAATGAGTCTTAAATAATTTCTACCAAACATGAGCCAATGAGCGAGTTCTATATTTCTAAGGGATTGTGTGACGATGATTTCTCTTGAGCGAGCGATTGAAGTGAGCGCTGAGGCTCACGGTCTCAAAGATTGATAGTCTTGCCGCTGCTGTTTGACTCTGTAGTGCAACAACTGACGGTCTATCCACCAGAAAATTAATAAACATGATAAAATGTTTTGGCTATGCCTAGGAAAAATTGTGTAAATCGAAGGACAAAGGCGATACTAACTTCGAGGTTTATCTATATTCAAATATTTTCATATTGCCCCTTTGTTCACGTTACTTGCAAATGTGATAGCTTATATTTATGGTGTCGTATCATTCGGAAGATGTGAATTATTTGAAAAGAGCTTGTGTTGAGGAGCGCTTTGTACCATTAGATAGCGAGATTGCAAGATTTGTATTTCATTAATAAAAATTATAATATTTACAATAAAAAGTCAAAATGAATGCTTTTGACATAAATAAGGTTTCCCTGCTAGGATTCTTGATCTTGATCACGAATTGTTTTCTAATGTTTAGTGCTGATCCTACAGATGGATTCACCAATTTGCCCTTGATGGAAGATAATTTCGAAATCTAAAGGCCGTTTAATGTACCACTCGAAGAGAGGTACAGTTACGAAAATGGGGTTCATCGGCTATGGGTTTATGCCTATTGACGTTGAAAAATGAATAACCAATATTCAAGCCAACTTAGAGAATAAACACGAAATTGATTGATCTTTCAATAATGGATTACAAGATTGTTAAATAATCCTACTCTTTTTCCCATTATAGGAGAT
>CAIGRK010284910.1:0-21942 GCA_903798315.1 Fraxinus greggii | reverse complement strand
AAAAAAAGGTGACAAAATACCAATTAAAATATTGGAATCAGTTCAACAAAGCGCAATTATTTTAAGAAAGTGGCACAGCCAGTGTCCCTCCTCTTTCTTCATTCACCATCAAACATTTTTAAGTCAATTTATCCACAAAACACTAATCAAAACGTCAAACATCTTCAAGTCAATTCATCACAACCATCATCTACCAACTCAACCAATTAAAATTAGGGATTTTTTTGAAAAATCTAATGAAAAGTATTTTGAAAGTAACAACTACTATGTAAAATGAAATGTTGCTTTTTCTTATAATGTTACTTTTTACGGTTAAGGATCACTTTTTTATTCAAACAACGATAAACATTGTCAGTTTTATTAAAAGTAATGTCTGTCACTAGACAAAGTGACAAAAATTTGAAGAAAACGCTGGAAAAAAGTGATAAATGTTAAAAAAAAGTGACACACACTTAAAAAATTGGCAAAATTCAAAAAAATGACAAACATTTAAAAAAAGTGACAAATTTTTTTTTTTAAAAAAGTGACAAAACATCTATTAAAATAATGGAATCAGTTCAATAAAGTGATAGAAAAAAAGTAACAACCACCGTCCCTCCACTTTCATCATTCACTGCCAAGCATTTTTTAATTATTTCATCGACAAAATATCGATCAAAACACAAAGCGTCTTTAAGTCAATTCACCATGACAATCATCTACCAACTCAGCCACTACTACATTGTCCAATGATCCGTCGCACTACATTCCTCATCCAACTTAGTGTTCTCCACACCTTCGAATAATCATCATAGTCACTATCATCACCAACAATTGAGCTTCCATAACCTAGTTCTTGCTCCACACTAGACCATTGATTCTATCAACAAAATTTTAAATTTTTGTATAAACATATTGCATAAGCCCCAATACACCGAGAAGAGGTTCACACGACCCCCTCACACATGATAGCTCACTGCAACTTTAAACAAATCATTGAGCTCCTTCTCTTTTGCCTTCTCCTCGCCACCCACCAAAAAAAAAGGAGGGCAATTAATCAATAAACAGTCGAATATAATCCACGAAACATAATGAAAGAGTTTAAAGCATAAAGAATTGGATAATGGGCTTTGTCCTACTAGAATAAGGCTCCTTATTTAAAGCAGCTCCACCAAAATTGAATCATTTTGTTATCAATAAATTTATTTGTACAAAGTTCAGTTACAAAAGTTGGGTTACAAAGTGTGTTGTCAAAATTAAGATATTNCATAATGAAAGAGTTTAAAGCATAAAGAATTGGATAATGGGCTTTGTCCTACTAGAATAAGGCTCCTTATTTAAAGCAGCTCCACCAAAATTGAATCATTTTGTTCTCAATAAAGTTATTTGTACAAAGTTGAGTTACAAAAGTTGGGTTACAAAGTGTGTTGGCAAAATTCAGATATTTGATCTCAAATGATTTAAAAATCTGTTTTTAAAATGATTGGTGTAGATGTTATTTTGTCAACCAACTTTGGAACATAACTTTGTACATGTAGCATGACTCTTTTGTTCTTTTTTATCCCCAAACTCCATTGCAAGATTCAGAGATCAAAAATAATAAAATCCAATTTCATATAATTTCCCAAAAAAAAAACACAAATCCACTGAGCAAAACAAGTTGGGCTGACGTCGAAGGAGAATAAAGCAAAATAGTCTTGGGCAAGTTGAATAAATACAGATACATACGAATATTTAAATACGGATACATAAGAAAGAAAATAATCTTTCACGAATCAACGACTCTTATTCCTCCCAAAACCTCAGGTGACGAAGTCGAAATTCTTTGGGTTCAAATTCAGTTTCGGGTGTAGCAGAACAGTGACATTAACTGGGTGAGATGGTTTCTTTGGGACTGATTTGGGTGGTTTTGGGGGTGGTTTTGATAGTTTTATAAAGTATTAAATATGTGATTAAATCATTTAATTAGTTAACAGGGAATTAATCAAAATACTAATTTTTTCGGGGTATTGGACCTAATTTGCTCTTGAAAGAACTTAATACAACCTAAATATACTTCGCACCGTGATGCGACACGAATCAAGCACGCTGTCGAAAGAACTATATACGACGGGAAAAGTAAGTGATCTCAAAAAGTCAAGCATTACCTCACTAAGCCCAACAAAGTCTTTCGAACTAATGTTGCTTCAACTTGTACATACGAAAAAATCAGCATCTACATTATTGAATCTGTCAACCAGAATATGTATACTGCATTCACTGTTCATCATCTCTAACACTGAGAATTTTGTACTAAAGTAAGTTTCTTATCTATTTAAGTCAGTAGCTCGTAATGGATCATCAAGGAATCTTGATACGACTTGATTGTACCTTTGTGTTGGTTGGCCGTGATCCTAAGTAGATTCTCACAGCTGATAGAATAACGGACAGGTCTGCCATTGCACCATTTCCATATTCTCCGTTGGGTAGTGTCTTTTTCTCTGGTGGGATGAGGGCAGCTCCAAGTTCATCAATTACCATAAGATGTTGTTCTGTGAAAGAGTTGGTCCACGTGAAGGGATTCATGTCCGGTGCCACAAAGATTGGTTTGTTATAGTCCCACGCCCGAATAATGCATGTCAACAAGTTATCGCATAATCCGCCAGCAATCTATAATAAGACCGCAAGGAACATACATAAATTCCACAAATGTAGCAAACCATGTCTGAATTAGACCTAAACGTATGCCAGTAGAAAGGCCACAATAACATAACATGAAACCTTATTCGGATTCTAAGGGAATATGTTGTTACTAACACGGATTCTTTACTGTAGTTCCATGCTAAAATATGATGAAGCTTTAACTGTTAAGGTTGCTACAAAGGCAATTTCATTGTTAACTCTGACCGTCAAGATCTAGCAAATGTTTCAAGTCTGTTTCTCTAACAAGAATAATTATGTAAATTATCGCACGAACTAGTTAATTTATCAAACAAGCATTATATAAAATATGTTTACCTTCCCGAGTGTGTTTGCAGACAAAGGGGCAATGACCATTAGCTCAGCCCACTTACGGAGCTCAATGTGCAGCACATTATCACCAACTCTTTTCCAAGTCAACCAGTCATCCTGATCAGTGTAAAGTCTCACATTTCTGGGAAAAGTTGCTCGGTCTACAAAATGCAAAGATGCCTGAGTGACGACTGCTTTAACATCTGCCCATTCAGCAAAACAATGGCACAGCTTAGCAAATTCTGTTGCAGCCACGGTTCCACAGGCAGCGACCAGAATCCTAGTTTTTCTTGGAGCTGCGTTAAATTGAAACACATCCATGTCCAGCAGTTTGGAATATTCCACAGCCTTTTCACAGTACAATACCAATAAGACACTGTCTGAAGCAAAATAAAGAGAAAAACCGGAAACCCAACAAATAGTCAGCAACAAACATTTACCTGCAGAAGTGAGCACCTATAAGGCTTGGCCAAAAGGATTATTTGATAGCTTTAGATGTTCAGCGGAAAAGCATTATATAGTATGCAGGAAAAGCATTATATAGTATGCACTATAAATTGTTGTTATTATTATTATGAAATGACATATTTTCAACGTAAAAAATTTTATGCATGCGTCAGAGAAGTCAAACGCCTTAGTCTGTGTCAGTCCCCTCCTCACAAGTTTATATGAAGAGTATGTTATGGATACTTGGAGTGGAGGGGGAAGGAAAGAAAGGCCGATCTCCAAGCCAACTGATTCTGGAAATAAGGAAGAAATGGTCAAGAGGAGAGGTGTAGTCGATGAGCAACAAGATAAATTTCTCCAGGAAATAGAGTGATCAATCGCCTCGTCTACTATCCCAACAACGACTCACTATCTCAATCAAGATATCCTATAGAGATGTGACTTCATTTTGCATAACATTTCTTGTTCTTTCACTATGCGTAAAAAAGAATGTTTCTCAAAAACATGAAATAAAGCATGAGAGCTTGTTTGAGCCCTACTAAAAAGTTAAGAATGAATTTTAGAATAATAGATTGATGAAAAATGCATGTTTAAAAAATAAGGAGAATTTTTTGGTTTGCATTTAATATTATTTTATTGATAAATATGTGATTGAAAAGAAGATAGAAAAAAATATTTTCGAAAAGAAAGGGAATTAAACAAGGGAGCATGAACTATTACACCCAATGTTGAAAACAAGTCTCTAGTCTCTACATCAAATTCTAGATGCGTATATTGATCAACCATTCAATCCAATGCAATAACAAGATAAATGATTCAAACGGTTTCAGTTAATTCTACAAGAAGAAAAAATCTTTAATCCCAGTCATCTTCGACTCATCACAAGATCCATGATGATAAATAAATAGTAAATCTTAAAAAACTGGAAAAAGTAAAAATTTATGCGAATCTAGCTATGAAAATAGTAAAATTAAATACAATTAACCGAGAGGAGTTCAAAAGAAATTAAAATCCGACTGGAAAAAAAAAATTACACATAAGAGCCATAGCAATCCATAGCAAACAATTTTTAGGATCATCCAGAAACTGCACATGAATCTACATGCATACCCTCAAATGCTTGAAAATCTGTTTGAGATTAGTGAATTTTACCTCGGGAAGTGGCGGAGTATTCTTGGCGGGAAGAAGTTGAACGAGTGAAGAAATTTGATTGGATTGATGGTTTTTGTAACTAATTCTACGGATTTGTTTCGAACGGAAATCCCATTTGCACGTATTTCTAGTAGCTTCTAACAGAAGGGATCTTTCTTTCCATTTTTTAATTTCGGAAAATTTTATTATTCCTTTTTCAATTTCGGAAAAATTTAATTAAAATTATAGAACTAACATAAATACAAATATTTCTCAGTTTAATCTGTTAGGTTCGATGAAGTACCCCGCGTTTTTGCATGATTTCAAGAACACAAAGATGATCTATACAACAACTTCCATTCCTCTCCAAACACTCAAAGATCAGTAATAGAAGGGATCTTTTTTGCCTTTTTTAAATTTATAGAGAGAATTGATTGAAAAATCCTATAAATTTATCGTCTCGGTTGTATTTAAAAAGGTGTACGAATGAAGTGCACAAGGAAGGAAAGTAAATCACCGAATTGAATAAGGAATGATTAGACTAATCAGTTTGATAATGATCGAGCGGCATTGCTTCTTCGTCCTGAACCCAAGAATCCCTTAGATATAATGGATTTTATTCTATCTTTAATCTTCTCTGTTTGTATATGAGAAGGATGCGGTTTATTATATTTATGTCGCAAACTTTTTTTCATCGTATTTTTATTCTTAAATTAACATAAATTGTTCTTGATTATGATTTTTCTCTAAAATTTTATTTAAGATAGAGTAAAATGACTCATTTACCCATTGTATTTTTAAATAAGCAAAACAAATAATAATTTAAAAATACGATTAAATATTTGAGCTCATTTAAAAGCTCGTTAACTATATTTTTGGAAGAAAATCATAATTAAGGATAAGATTTTATGATCAATAAAATGTTAAAAATAAGAATGTGATGAAAAAAAGAGTTAAGAATATGTGTGATAATAAATAAAATATTAATGACAATAAATATAATTAAAATGTGATGTATTTTTATTTTTTTTAAGGTTAACACCTGTTTGATCCACATTCTTACAAAAATTTATTTTTTCAAAACTCATTTTCAACAGCACATTTTTCAATAAAATAATATTATACGCAAATTCAAAACTTTTCCTTATTTTTAACCACATATTTTCCATCAAATCAATATTTAAAATGCATTTTCCACTTAATAATATGCATCAAACAGGTCTAAATTGCATGTGAGATCGTTACCCTTTGTATACTTTTGTCCTTCTATGTTTCAGTGAAATGTGGCATATTTGGAAGGCATGTTTTGCTAAAAGCAAGGGGCGGGTGAGTGATGGAGTGTGATGCATTGTCGGTCGGATCGGATGTGGCTCTTGTCATTTCGAATCTTGCACTGAAAATTAAGTGACCCGCAATCCAACTTCCTTTGCTACTTCTTCGCCAGTTATCAAGCGCTGGGTCGATTGTATTCCATTTTTCCACACTCCTTGCATTCGTGCAGACTTTATAATAGATGCTGCTGGATTTGTCAGAAAAAAATTTGATCATATTCATTGTTTGCATGTCTACTCTTTCAAGCATTCACCTCTCATAATTTCATATAGAGGAAAAGAAACAGTGGTGCTTCTCGTGATTTGAATCAATTTTTTTCTCCTCTCTCAGTCTCTCCTACTTTGAAGTTTACAATTCTCTCTCTCTCTCTCTCTCTCTCTCTCTCTCTCTCTCTCTCTCTCACTGTACTTTTATTCAATTTTTCATTACACCATTCCCATCTTTTCTCGTGCTGACGAGAAAATCTGTTCAAAAACTAATTATTTTCAACAATCACTTTCGTTTTAAAAGGTCCACCTTATTATTTAAACCATTTAAAATCTATCCCTCTATCAATAGTTTGCTTGAATTTAGGTTTAAATAGGAGTCTTCGAAGAGGATTGGATCTTGTGATGAGTGATGACACAATCAGAGCAAACGTTGGTTTATTTCCTTCAAAACTAAACTCTTCAATTCTCGTACTCATTTTCAACACACATTCACGTCACAAAATATTTTGAACGTAAACTCAAAACTTTTTCATATCTTTTAAAAACACATATTCAAAAAAAAAAAAAAAATTCACCATTTAAGACAATTTTTTTCAAAATAATTATCATCAAATAAGAGCTCAGAGGCCTTTTCTAACAGGCCAAGCACAGAAAGATAAAGCGCCCAAAGCTATTAAAGTGCAGCTTCGAGTTCAATCACAGAATAAACATACCAAATCGTTCTCGAAATAATAAACTCGACAACTTTAGGCACGCTGCAATGTGGTTAATATCAAGGGCCTAGCCTTGGTTAAAGAGATCATTTCAATTTTCACATTATAGCAAGGCCTTGAAGAGATCATGATGCTAAGGTGTGTGATTCAACTCATTTATTGAACCGCATCCGGTAATTCTTCACTATCTAAAAGAAAATGCCATGACGTCTGCCCAAATAAGGGCACTTATATACCAAGAAACCAATGAAATTGTGAAGTTGAATGGATAAACACAGTTTGTGAACAACAATATTTTTTCGAAGAATGCCTGGTAAGTTAGGATTCCACGTGCAAAATTATTTTATTAAGAAAACGTGTAGTTAAAAATGAGTTCAAAGAAAAATCTCTATCAAACAGGAGCTATATATTTGCGGGGGAAATCAAGAGACTAAAGGGTCATCTTCGGATACTTGTTCACCATCCCAGTCATTATTATGAGGTTGTCGGTTAAAGCCTGGCTCAGTTCTTTTCTGACTTTCTGCAGATTCAATTAACACAACAATCAAAGGCCAAAATACCTAGAAATAACGAGAGAAAATTTATATGTATGTGAGCTTACTCTTGCTGGTAATTGCGGAGCGAGTTATGGCCAAAAAGTCTTCCCACTTAAATTTCCTTAGTTCTTGCTTTTCCTCCTCTGATAGTTCAAAGTTGGGCTGCCTCCCACACATGAATGCAGCCCTGCAAATATGAAAATATCTTCTTGTGTTCCAATTTCTAAACTTTACTTTGACTCTACGGTATATGTTTGAAATTTTACACCAAGCACATTATGATTCTCACAAAAATACAACAAAATAAAATGGTAAAACACATTTAGGTAAAGATTGAAAAAGCATAGGGGTTAAAACATGGTAATGATCATGAATTTCAGAGGGAGGGAAATTTTCACAAGCGAGCTTCGATCGTGAGGGAAGCAGAAGATTCATAGGTAAAGGAAGAGAAATTGTTTGTTTCTGTAACAATAACCAGTAAGATAGCTTCTAGCCTTCTACAGTCAGAAATAATACCTGTCATACAATCGGGCAGCCTCTTCTTGAGAGCCCACAGTTCCCAAGTGGATTTGTTTCTTGTCAACTTTAATTGCAGCTTGCCATTTCATGTTCTTGAAATAGACCCCTCTCATAATACACTGTTCTTGGTTTTCGATGTGCTTCCTCCTGTGTCGCTTTCTGCGTTTAAACTCTGAAACTATGGTACAAAATGAGTGAGATCAAAAGAAAAAAAAGCAGTAAAGATATAATTTTACAAGTATTCTATGAAAATGTCTTCATTGATTTTCTAAGTTAAGTATTTCACAAATGAAGAAACGCTTCAGTTTATAGAAACTTAAAAGATTAATTGTACACACAAGAACATTGGATGAAAATAAATAAATCAATTATCCTAATCGATATAAGCATCTTACACAGCATGAGCTCGAACAAAAATACGAAGTCTACCGATAAACTCTTGGTAATATTTGTCCACTAATTGGTAGTTTTACTTTACTTACCACACTAATAATTTTGTTGACCAGCTCGCTTTAAAAAGTACATACCACTTGCAATCTTTGTCAATGAATTTGGAACAATTTTTATGTATTGGTGATTAATTAGTAATTAGCAGCCACACGGAAATATAGGTAAACAAAAACTTAAGGCTCACTCAGTTCCATATATTCCTGATTCCAGAAAATCGATAAAATTTCCCATTGGCTATTAAGTTCACCTTTCATCTTTGAATTACATTTAGTAATGCATTCATAGGACAAAAGAATCAAGAAGAATTATAGTTATTATACCCATTACTTGTTTCATGGACAAATTTCTACCTTCTTTTTCGTTTTGATATGGTGTAACTTCATTGCATTTGTATATCTGCGTATCTTTGAGATCTTGAGTGTTTTCTCCATCACAACAATATTACAAGAATTAAGGTGCACATGTAGATAATGCATTTAAGAACTTGTTCCACTTCCCAGTAACAAAATACGAAAATTATAGATGTAAATGTAAACATATTACATGTATTGAGGTACCTAGGAGAATAGGCAGAATTATTCAACATGACAAGAAGTCAGAGTCTTAAAAGAACATGTCCAGATGAATGAGATAAACCTGGAAATGGCTGGTCAGGCTCCTCTTTCAAAGGACTAAAAGCAGAAACTTTTGAGAAAGTGGGGCAAGTTTCTGAGGTGGTTTTCTGGCCAACAATAAAAAGTCAAAAGAAAAAAAATCTTATTCAATATATTGTCTGTGGACATCAAATAGAGCACAAGTGTAGGCGTAAAATACAGAATTAATACTTACATAGCAAAACAGATATTATAGACTAATAAAGAACTCAAGATATAATATGTGCCGGAGAGAGGTGTTCATGTGCATGGGCCACAGTGTGCTCTCTTCCAATTGAATAATCAACTAATGAAATATTCTATTGACCAACCCAGGAAAAAAAAATGCCCTTGAAATGAAGACCAGGGTCATTAGAACCATCTTTTTTGTAGCTTCCTGATTTCCTAGAAGAGTATTCACATGGAAGAAAGGGTACAAAAAACCATTGTCGACTATAAAAATATTACGACAGACATCTATTTAACTCCTCCCTCCCAAACAACCCCTGCAAGGAGAAATTCTGAAGTCATGCACATAGAAAAAACTAAAAAGTATAATTTATTGATTGAATTTTTGGTACAAATGAAATGTACTTGAAATTGCTCCTCATTTTGTTTATTATGCTGTCTGACTGTAAGAACTGAAGTATAATGTTGTTGAAGGCAGAGATAAGCTCTACATAGGAACGTTTTTGTTGCATGGAGAAGGTTGTTCGTCAGGAAGAATATCAGGTCTCGCTAACTATTAACCTCCTCATAGACTGAAATAACATCTCAATAAGCCACTGGAGGCTCGAAATTAAAGAACGATTTAAAAAGTGAATTGATCTTCCTACCAAAAGCCAAATCACTGAAATACAAGAGTAGAAAACTGAATAATTTTACAATGAGCTAAGCCAAATCAATATTAATTAATCACAGATTAAAAATTAATTAATTTGGAAGTAACTTTAATAGATCTGTAACTTCAAGACAGAAACGCTTACAACCACTTAAGTTTGGACCAAGAAGATCCTCTATTTTCACCCTTACTAGCAAGGCTAACCAAGCTTGGGGCAAAATGCTTCCCAGGTCGCCCATCCTTGCAAAATTGGTATCTAAACTAAAAAGTACTTGAGCGCAAGGAGAATTCCAAATTCATAGCATTCATTCATGAGATTTCAGGAGTTGTTTTGACAAAGTGGGAGATTGACATTTACTTAACAGGCCTTTTTGTGTGGGAATATAATTGTATTCCTACACAAAAAGGCCTGTTAAAGTAAAAATTTGTGACTCAATGTTCATGAGAAACCAAAACTATCATAAAATTTGGAATATTCTATGGCAGATTATTAGCTAATTCAGTTCAAAACTTAGAGATAATGGTCCCACATTTGATGCACACCAAATAATCAGGAAACAGACAGCACAGAGAATCACATTAACGCAACTTAGTGATGCACAGGAAGAAAGAGAATTCCATATGTCACGCTTACCTCTTTTGACAGGTAAATATCATTTAAAAGCATGGGATGGACACTCTGTTTTATGTTCTCCACACAATTTTGAGAAGTATATCTATTTTCAGAAGACTTGGGAAGCGGGGCCAGGAAACAAGTTTGCCCTACATAATCAGTTGAAGGAGTGTCATTGAAGTAGAGAGACATTAAATAGGCCAATGGAAATAACGAAAAACAAAAAAAAACATTATTTATATAGAAATTCCAAGAAAGCCAGTACAAAATATTTGATGGTCAATACAAGCTTATCCATATAAAATTCTTAATCATTAACCAAATAACATTTTAATTTGGTGTACCAGAGTAAAGTCCTAACAGTCTGCGCCTTCGAATGCTCACCATGGCTGTTCCTGGTAATCCTAATAAGCTACACAATAAGTTAGCTAATCCCCATGTTATGTCAAAAAATAAAAGATTAGAATGACACTTACACACACCATTAAAAATATACAAAGAAAGAGAGCCAAAAAAAAAAAAAAAAAGATTTTATTGTTAAGGAATAAAATCCACGTCGAATAAAGATGAAAAACGTAGATCAATTTATAAATGATTAAAATACTCCTTTTAAAAAGGTTATCATTTTAAGATGGAATCTCAAGTCTTAACATTTATGTCATAAGAGTGAGCTGCCGAGAAACCTAATGCAATTTCCAGAAGCCAGAGGCAGGAAACAACAAAGAACCTATGAATAAAGTGATATACTTTATTCTATACCATGAATATTTGATGATATGAAATATTTGTCCTATAAAAAAATTGCAGGACTTCATCAATTTATGTGCATAAGGTGAGTTTTCGTGTCAGTCCAAAGAGGAATTATGGCATTAACAGAGCCAGCAAACTATTTGTATAAGCATAATGGAAGACTCCGTGAAATTATCACGACAGTCTACTTGGTAACAGTGTTTTCAAAGACTGCATTGACTATAAAATAAACACAATAGGATCTTCCATTAATTCAACTTTTACGCCCTCACATTGGTCAGAGGAGTCATCCAGGAGCCAAAATAGACTGATAGAATGTTCAGAAGTCAAGAATAAGCCTTTCAAAACCAAGATTATGTTATAATTTCTCAAAGGATTGCCCAGAACCTAAGATTATACTATCAATTATATATCTTGTAAATGGAATTTCATGCATAGATAATAAATTTCACGTCTTTTCAAGAAAATCAAAGATGACAAACCCTTAAATGGTTGTGTAATTTCATCAAACAGACATCATCAACATGTGTAAGAAATAGAATTGCAAGAAATCTACATAAATCCCCAAACCAATTCCTTTTTCAAGAAAACCCACAAACGAAAGAGGAAAATCAAGAAAACCCCAAAATCGCCCACGCGAAAAAGACACAATTATTCATCGTAAAAATAAATGCCCAACCCCTAAACCCCATATACAAACTTGTACAATTAATAATCCAAGACTACAAGTGAACCAATGAAGACAAAAAATTGTATGAACACACGATATCACGAATGCTATTATGAAGAGTTGGGCTTTCTTTGAAAATACCTGGAAATCACAAGGCAAAAAGGCAAGAAAATTTGTACTAGAATTTGGCTCGTGAAGTCCGAGGAGAAATTTTAACTAAGAGAATTGTGGGGTGGTTTTGATCAGTGAATTATGAAGGTAAGGTGGTGAGAATAAAGAGTGAGAAGATTTACACTTTCAAGATTCATCTACCACCTTTTGCATTATTATCACTGTTTTGGGTGACAATGAAGGAGTAGAGGGAGGGAGAGGTTGAAAAAGGAGAAGGGGTTGCGTCTGCTTAATGCTTCTAAATTCTTGTACTGCTAAGGAATTCAAGGACGGGAACGGCCTTCTATTCAAGCATTGAATATTGTCGATCCTAGGCATCTTGGGTGCAAACACATTGATTATATAATGCCATTTTTAAAATTTAAATGATTAATAGGTAACATATTTCTTTAAAGTTAAGTGCAATAAGAGAACGAAAGGTAAATTAGACTTGATTAGGTAGAAAAATGATGACTTATGAGGTGACATAGTTTCAGTTTCAAATAAGCGTGCGTGATTGTTTGGACTAATGGACATCGGTGTAATGATAAACAGAAAACATTTTATAAAGTTACGTAACGAAATTGAAATATATAAAAAAGGTTTAGGATCAAGGACTAAATAAATACAATTTTACATATTTGGATCAGGCAAACAACAACTGACTTATAAGATATATCAACTTTTCTGTTTTTAGATAAATAAATCCAATAATTTGGCCCCGACGGATATGAAAGTGAGGACCAACGGAAATGTATTAGAAAGATGAGTAACGAAATTGAAACCATAAAAATTTAGTGGTCATGTGTGAGTCAATATACAAGTTTAGGGACCAATCATGTTTTAAAATAATTAAGTTCCTAAAATATTGTGAAACGAGAAAAAGGTGATGAAAATTTGTGGCGAGAGCCCGTGCCAATGACTTGAGTAGCGAGGAAATGTTAGATTTCGATGAAATTGACAAAGCCCTAAAGATTGGACAAGAATGAGAAATGAATTGATGATTTAGACCTTTGTGGAGAAAATTTGAGAAGTGCACATCAGGCTAAAAATGAAAAATAATTTTTGTAAAAAGAAAAATGAAAATTAAAAAAAAATGTGGGGTAAGTGGACCCACATGACCTCGTGTGACCGTCGCTGGTTGATGCAACAATGCTTAGATCTTATAAGTAATGCAAATCTCTTTTAATGGAGATGACCGCCGATTTATTTGGAAGTGAGGTCACTATCACATTGTCAAATGTAATTATGATGTATCTATATTCATCGGCAGTGACACTACTACCAATAGATTGATGATCATTTTCATTAGAGACGAATAACATAATTCTTTATCCACGAATGTCTTGTACTTTTCTTTTTTAATTTTATTTAATCTCGCGCAATGCACATTCTCGAACATAATATTTAGAATTTATGAAATAATTAAACATGTAATTGGCATGCAACGATGTAATCCATAAGGAGGTGAAATTCACGATTAACAGAGACTAAGGTTTAGTTTCATTAAGGCTTGATTAACGATGTTAGATTTGTACTATTGATGAATCGTGTCCTTTGTGTTTCAATATGAGCTTGATAAACAGACAATAAATTGAAAAGAATCCATCAAGATGCCTCCATAACATTATGGAAGTAAAAAATAAGTAAAAAGATAAATAGCTATAGTTATACCACTTTTTGAAGTGAAATAGGCTTTAGTGCAAAACCCAAAACTTTATGACTCATTAGATTTTCCGAAATCCATTATTTTGGGGGTCAAATGAGCACGTTTTTCGCTTTTGCAAGAATTATGCTTATTCTAATATTTTTTATTTTTAACTTCGAGTCTCCTCAGGATCACTGGGGTGAGTACACAGTCGTATACTTCAGGGTCTCGTGGAATTAGTCGAAGTGCACGCAAACTGGCCAGAACATCCACGGTTAGAAAAAAAATTTAACTCAAGTTTTGATTTAAATATAGGTAGACTTTATTTTTGAAATTATCTTTTAAGCTTTTTTCAACATTCATTTGAGCTAATAAATAGAATGTGATCACCGTGTAAGTAGATAGTGTGGCAATATCGTACCTCAAATTGTTGACCACCATAATTTTTTTGTTTTTCGCTTCAGTTGATTTATTTTGATAATTGGGCTTGTATAAAGGTGGGCTGAGCTCTAAAATGTAAAAAAAAAATTCACATAATAGTACCAGTTCGAACCTAACAACGATATGAACATGATCGTCTTAGACTTTTAATTGTAGTGCCACTTTTAATATAAAGGTCCGTTTGATTGCAATGGTGAAAAATGGGTGGAAAGAAAATAAATTCCTGAGAATATAATTGTTTAGAACTTGTTTTCTTGGAAATTGTTAATTAAGTGTATTTNTATCGTACCTCAAATTGTTGACCACCATAATTTTTTTGTTTTTCGCTTCAGTTGATTTATTTTGATAATTGGGCTTGTATAAAGGTGGGCTGAGCTCTAAAATGTAAAAAAAAAATTCACATAATAGTACCAGTTCGAACCTAACAACGATATGAACATGATCGTCTTAGACTTTTAATTGTAGTGCCACTTTTAATATAAAGGTCCGTTTGATTGCAATGGTGAAAAATGGGTGGAAAGAAAATAAATTCCTGAGAATATAATTGTTTAGAACTTGTTTTCTTGGAAATTGTTAATTAAGTGTATTTGACTAGTATAATTTTTCTTTTGGATCTTTTTGTGTTCGTTTAGCTTTGTTTTACATGAAAATTGTCAATTAAAATGATAATTTTTTCCACAGTTGATTATAAAATTTGTTACTATTCCCAAAAAGTAAAAAAAAAAAAATATTTCCAAGAAAATCATTTTTTAATTAAAATTTAGTGTTCGTTTATCTTTGTTTTACATGAAAATTATCCATTGAAATGAATTTTTTTTTTTTTACAATTGATTATAAAATTTGTTCCAATTGCCAAAAAGAAGGTAGAAATCAGTTTTCCCACCAAAATGGTAGGTAAACTAATTCCACAATTTCTATGAGAATGTGCACGTGCGGAGAAAGTAGGGAAAAAAATTTTCATGGCAAAAAATGACTATTAAACAAGCGAAAACTCATGGAAAATCATGGTTATCAAACATAGCCTAAAGAAATGGGTAACTAGCGCAAAGCTTTCATATCTTTCACTTTTATTGTCGCCGATATCTTAATTTCACTTTTTATTGCGCAAAACGTCAATTTCGTCCATTTTCATCCAAATGTTTTGTTAAGTGAACGAGTGAACATTACTTTTGTCGGGAATTCTCGTCTTCCCACGATTTTTCTATTTTCTTCCCCTTGATTATCACTCACTGAAGAACACGTAACATCACTATGACAAAAGATCAAGCTATAATGATTTTATGATCTGTTTGTTGTTTGCGGAAGATGAACAAATGGAATTTTAGGAAACACTTTACAGAGATAAAAAGCCGAGGTAGAAGAAGAAGAAGAATAGGGGTCGAGAGGGTTCGAAGAGAAGAAGGGTTGACAAAGATGGTGCGCTCCTCGAAGACGACCAAAAATAATATCATGGAACTCCAAAGTATTGCATTATGGAAGCAGCCTTCCAATTTAGTATATCATGGAACTCCTGAAATTCAATTTCAAATAATCATGAAATCACAATAACAGTTCTTTCAGAGTGGTGAAGAAAGAGAACCCTTCTCAAAAAATATATGACGACTGAATGTTTGAAGCACGATCTTTACTTGTATCATTTCCAGAATTTCTCTAAAAAATTGTGACACTTTGATCCACAAACTTTAAGGTTCTATAGCAGTGGACATGTTCATCAGCATCAGAAACTTTAAAGTTGTCTTTGCCCGCAACAATCAGAAACCTCGTACTATCATTTGTTGGGTCCACACCTCAATCAGTAACAACTTTGAAAAGCTTTGCTTCTTTGATGATGATTTCTTTGACTCACTATAAGCTTGTATTCAACATTCGCAAATCAAGGGGAACAAAATGGGAAAACTGTGGAAAGACGAGAATACTCTTTGGACAAGAGTAGTGTTTACGTGTTCACTTAACAGAGCATTTGGATGAAAATTGACTGAAATGATGTTTTACACAATTAAAAGGTGGAAATAAGGACGAAAGTGCCAAAAATTGAAAGGTTGAGACATTTTACATAATAAAGTGAAATGCATGGACGATTAATGCTAACTACCCTAAAGAAATGGATAATTGACACAATATCCCCTCTCTCTCATTTTTTTTTTGTTGGAATACCCCCGTAACAATTCATTTTGGTGCAAAACCTACCTATATCCTACCTATATCACCCAAACTTTGCTGAATATCCCTTGCCGTATACGTCCTTAGCCCCTGTTTGTCTACCATTAATCTAAAACTCTGTTTGCTATAGTACGATTATTCACTACACATTCACCCAATAAAATATTCTACACACAAATCAATAAAATTAATTTAATTTTCAACTGCATATTCTCCAAAAAATACTATTTAAAACTTCATTCTTCTCCCAATAATGGGAGACAAACAAGCTCTTAATTTGAGCATTAAAAAAGTGTACAAATGATGATGATTTCACCACACCTCAATCAGCAGTAACTTTGAAAAGCTTTGCTTGTTTGATGATGATTTCTTTGACCAACTATAAGCTTGTATTAAACATTAGCAAATCAAGGGGAACAAAAAGGGAAAATTATGGAAAGACGATAATACATTTATCTTTGGATAAGAGTGGTGTTTACGCGTTCACTTTGTTAACTAATTTGGGCTACCTCACTATACTATTGGGCTAAGCCTTTTGTTTGCTGGTCCTGTGGACTTAAGTTTCCGGGTTGTTGGCCTCATTTGATGATTATGATCAGCCTTACACGTGGCTGATCATCTGCCTTTGGATGCAACTGTTCATATTGCTTGATAGACTTGGCCCTTGGTGTACTGGGCAGTATTCGAGATTGTTCTACTTTCTCTTCATCTCTTTATGTGTTCCATTTTTCTCTGAGTGAGGATTAGGGTTTACTCTAGTGTTTGACACTGTAACCATGCTGTGTGTTCTTCTCAATCCATTCATTGTGAAGTCTGTATAATAGTGTATAGATTTAGGGTTAAGGTTTGGTGACTGCAGTGTTTGTATTTTGAGGCTAGATTAATACGAAGAAACGATTGATTTCTTCGAACATCTGTAATACTCTTGGTTGATTCTTAGTGGATCTAGAGCTATATCCAATGTGGATGCTCAACGGGTGATTATGTCATTTGTGACTGAACATCCCGACCTTATGGGGGTGAAAATCATGTATTCNATAGATTTAGGGTTAAGGTTTGGTGACTGCAGTGTTTGTATTTTGAGGCTAGATTAATACGAAGAAACGATTGATTTCTTCGAACATCTGTAATACTCTTGGTTGATTCTTAGTGGATCTAGAGCTATATCCTTTGTGGATGCTCAACGAGTGATTATGTCATTTGTGACCGAACATCCGGACCTTACGTGGTGAAAAATCGTGTGTTCAGTGTTCTTTTATGTTTCTGTTCTAATTTTGGTCTTTATAATCTTCGATCCTTTGGTATTATTTCTTTCAGGACCTTACACACTTAATAGATCATTTGGATGAAAATTGACGGAAATGATATTTTGCACAATAAAAGGTGGAAATAGGGCAAAAATATCAAAAATTGAAAGGTTGAGAAGTTTTACATAATAAAAGTGAAATGTATTTACGTTTAATGCTAATTACCCTAAAGAAATGGATAATTGAAACAATATCCCCTATTTTTTATTTTTTGAAATGCCCCTCTAACCTTTCATTTTGGTGCAAAACCTCCTTAAATCACCCAAACTTTGCTGAATATCCTTTGTCGTCTATAACCGTTAGTTTAGGCGTTAAAAACAGTACAAATGGTCAAAATAATAAAACCTCAGATAGTATTACTCACTTAATGCCCTGTTTGTTTGATACTTGAACTGGGAGAGAAATCAACAGACCATTGTGGCGTATAAAACCCCAAGAATAAATAAAAAAATTCAAAATTAGCAATTTTATTTATTATTATTATTTTACTATTGTGTAATTATGTGCGCTGTTGGTTGGATGGTTAATTCTATATTTTGCTGATTTGGATGGTAGTTGTTCTTGGATTAAGGTCTGCATTAAGTATTTTATTTTGCTATCGGTTGGTGTAAGGTTAATTTTATTGTTACTTTATGGGATTACATATGATTTATTTTAAGGTGTTAAAGTTTGCATCCTACTGATTTCTTTTACTAATTTTTGCTGGTTAAGGTTAGATTTATGTATGTTTCGTGCAAAATTTACTAATTTAGAATTGTATCCCGCAAAGTTTACCGTTTCCAAGGTTGTATTCCGTAAAGTATACCGGTTTCAGGATTGTACTCCGAAAAGTTTATCGAATTTGCACACAAACATTTCACCAATAAAATGTTGTTCTTCTTCCTCAGTACACATGAAAATTCAGAATCAATATAGCAAAACACCAAAAAAGTCGAACTAAAATTACAATAGAACACTTCTTTATACAATACTGCATGGGAAATATAATACATTAGAGTAATACGATGAATGGAAACAACAACATTCACTAATATCCAATATCCAAATAAGAACAAAACTAAAAGTCTAATTTTCACCACTCACTATCCACATCACAACAAAACCACAAAATAATTTCTACCATTCACTACCTGCATCAGAACAAAATCACAAAATAATTTCCACCATTCACTACCCACTCATATATTATCAATTTCTTCATTTTAGCTGAATTGCTGGGTTCTTTCGTTCAAAAGAACTGTTGATTTCTCTCTCAATTTGTGTTTCAAACAAATGAGGCCTTAAGTAGTTTTTGGGTTTGAAGAGACTGAAATACCCTTCGAGATTTTTTTATTTTTATTTTTTTGGGCCCTTTTTACAGTTTTTAATGCCTAAACTAATGAATATGGACGGTAGGGAGGTATTTCACAATGTTTGAATGATTTAGGAAGGTTTTGCACCAAAATGAAAGGTTAGGAATATTCCACAAAATAGGCAAATATGAGGTGCATATTATGCCAATTACCTTAAATTTACAATTTTTTTCAACTTTACATCCTAGAATCTTGACCAGATATACATTAAGAATGCCTACTATGAGTAATGTCCTTATCACCTTATGTCTAGGACAATAGCTATGCTTAATCCCTTAACCACTTGTACCAATAGTCTACCCAATTTCAACTGCACTTTGTAAATATTAATTTAAATCAGAGCCAGCCTTGAAATTTTTTCGTACCATTTGCGATATTTTAAAATGGTATCTCTTTCATGAAATTAAAAAATATATCAAGAAGTAAAATATATTTCAATAATATTATTTCATTACAAAATTATGACATTTAAATACTGTTTATTTTTTAAAATGTCGTGAATAAGAAAAATATAAGTAAAACTCAAAAGTACATCTTAAACTTCATCAAAATTCATATGTTATCAATAAAAAACCATTTAATCCACTAAACTCTTCGTGCAATTCCATATGAGCAAATTTTTAAATCAGAAATATCAAATACCACTTGTAAACCTTGAAATTCAATAAATCATATAATCTTCTCAAATTTCTAGAGGCAAACTCACTAATTAAATTTTCGTATTAAAAAAAGTTCTAGCAATTCTTGTTCAACAGATATCAAAACCAAGATATTCAATCGCTCTTATAACATGATTGATCGTAAATAAGAATTTAATAATTTCAATTCTGAAAAACTTCTTTCGACAGATGCAACATTAACAAGATTTGTCAATAATCTTTTATAAACAATAAATATATTCGGAAAGAAATCCAATCTTTTCAAATAAATCAATATATCAAAAGCTGTCTTTATTTCTTTTGGTAAAAGATTTAGCAAAATTTTGAACTCTTGAAACAAATCTTCACCATCAATGTCAAGATGACCACAACATGCTTTCAAATTAATATCATCCAATGAGTTTAACTTGTCAGAAGAAAATATAAATTCAATTTTTTTCCATGTGAATTGAATTGATTCAACCTTAGTTCAAATGATCCAATTGCTTGATTTGCTATATAAAGGAAATAACTGGTTCTGAAAGAATTTTCTGGTAATTGTGCGTCCTTCACGGTAACATTTTCATTAAAATGTTTCTTCCTATGAAATATAATTTTTCCATTTTCCCCTTTTCCCTCACATTATTGAAGGCATGATACTATTTAAGAAAATCATATTCAAGAAAATTATAACTAGTGAATCACATTATTATTAACTTTAGTATCTTACGCAATTGCATATCATACCAAGTCAAACACCTACAATTAAGTAAATAAATAATCCATAAATGAAAATAATTAACACAACACATTGAAATTAACTATGAAGGAGTCTAAACCATATGAATTCTTTCCCTTGCTTTAATAAAAATATCTTGGCATGATACGCAATTAGGAATAAGAAATACAATAATGTTAAATGAAAATCATTATTTGTGTATTTTCAACTCTTTTTTTTTTTGTAAACATTGTTTCGTTTAACTTAATATAATAATTAAAACTTTAAATTTTAAAAATTATATAATTATACATATATATGCACATAACAAAATTTTTTTGCCCCTATAATGTTCAGGCCCTGTGCGGTTGCTCAACTCCCATCTCTGCGTTAAATTGTAATTTCCTTTCCATTGAAAAAGTTTATTTCAGTTGTAAAAGAAGTGTGCTGTTTATATATTCTTATTATGATTACTCAAATTTTAAACAACTATTTATGTCACTTAGATATTTTTTCTTTCTTAAGCTATTAGTATTTGAAGTCTAGTGTCAAGGTTTTTGGTGTTCGTCTCTTATATTAGCAATTCTAATTTACTACTTTCGTTAATCAATAAACAAACTATTTTCAATTTATTCAAATCTTTTTTTTATAAAACTTTTTTTAATTGTTTTTCATCCCAAATTGACCCAAAAATATGCAGAAGAAAGTCTAGCGGAGCAAATTACTCTCCCCATAGTGCCCCTTTTTGGCTAGAAGGAAATGCACATCGTAATAGTTGGAATCAGAATTGTGGCTCACGGACCTTGAAAAGAAAGCGACGGATCAAAATGCATCACATACTACTGTGTTGGTTAACGAAAAAAAGTACTAAACAGTGCTTGTATGAGCTTGATGGACAAACTGTCATGTTATGCCAAGTCATCGATACCTTTGAGGAAAATGTTGAGATGGTCGTTGCAAAGATCCGCTGAATCACTGATTCGACTGGATGAAAGCCAAACGACTTACATAGCGATGACTAATGTTGTAGCAACTGTTCTCGATTTTCAGGGATAAATGGAATTGTTGACTCCAAATTTGAGGGGATCTGGCTGTCAATAGATCTCGACCCATCTCTCATCCGCATATATATTACATGCACACTTGAGCACCATGTTATACTACAAAACTGCTGTAATAAAAAGGAATGTGAATTAATGAATTTCACAAACACTTTCCTCTCTCTTTCCTTTCTCAAAGATGATCGTTTTTTCCTTTTTTCAAACTCTTCTTTAACTACAAAAAATGTAGAGTAGAATAATAGAATTCTGATTTACTATCAATATTTGATACTTTTCAACTGTACGGATAATTAGGATACACTAATGTAATTTTTATTGCATCCATCATCCCACTGACAACATGCCCCCATCAAAATTGGGGTAAGCGTGCGGCAATTAAAAAAATGCAGTCATGCACCAAGGGTGAATGATGATTATATTTCACAATGTGACAGTAATTTTATATATACTAATTATATGACATTACTATGGCCGAACAAGAGAAAATTGTGGAAGTACATAAAGTAATTTCATTACTTGTTTGTTCAGATAAATGTACTATTTAATTTGCACATAGCGTTGAGAAAAATAGTGGAAAAGATTTTATATATATATATATATATATATGTATATTAGAAGGTTATCTTTTGTCAATTTTGTAGAAGTTTTATGTAG
>CAIGRK010284895.1:0-14302 GCA_903798315.1 Fraxinus greggii | reverse complement strand
AAACGGATTAAAGACGAGATACTAATTCACCGTGCATAGCCGCGTAGGTATCGTGCGTATGTGAAAATTAGAGATCTCAGATTTTTGAATGGGGGATATCAAAATCACTGCCTTATGAATCATAGTATATTAGTTGGATTGAGCCATCAATGAATTGTGGATTAATGGGTTGGTGTAGAGTGTAATTGGACTTGGGCTTGTGAGTTGTGGATTGGAGTGCTCTTAAGTAAGTGGTAAGTGTTAGGTAAAAAAAAAAAAAAAATTGTGGTGACCGCATGTGGGTCCCCCCATGATTGAGAAAGTGAAAATGAAGCACCACTCTATGGGATGGGATTTGGAAAAGTACAAGAATCTGAGCTAATTTTTCATAGATGTAACTAGGGTTCTCAATTTTTGTCCCATCCACTTATTGATTAGTTCATTTAACTAAAAAATTTCATAGGAAAAATCAAATTATTTCGAAAAGTCTCAAAAGAAAAAAAATTGTATCATCAGAAGTGTCATGTTCTGAAAATAATGAAAAAAGAACTCTTAAATTAAATCCAATTCTTTGAGGACATAAGCGCATAAATTTTACTTGTATACTTTCTGCAATGGTAAGAAACTGCACTTGTCAGACTCGTACACACTAAACATGTAAGGTTGTGTCCTCATATAAACACATCAAATATGTAACCTCAGAATTAGTCCAAAAACTTGAAGTATATTAGATCTACATAAATATTCCATCCTATTATTCCATCTAGACATTGGCCAAGTTATATATACTTATATTGACCAAGTATTCAAGTCACAATAAAAGGCCATGTACAGCCTACGGATTTTTTAGCCAGAAAAGTGAGGTTCGCATCAAATGAGTTGCCCTTTAAGTTAGATGCGAATCGAACACCTCTGTTTTGAGAAGAATTCTACTTAATCAATTCTGTCAATAACCTCAGCAGGCATGTTGAGATCAATCAGGCCATCCCCACTACTTCCTTTTCTAGCTCGTTTCCATGTTGAACGTCCGCTATCGTCTGAAGTCCCTGAGGCTGATGGTTGATCTGGTTCTATTGTACCTCCTGCAAAATGAGTGAGAAGGATCGATGAATCCACCCCCAGCAAATTATGCTACACAAGCAATGCGTGCAAGGTCAATATAACATATTCATTCCTCTCAGAAATCCATAATTCATAGTTGATCTTATAAACTAAAAAGCTCTCACCAGATGGGCCCTACGCAATGCATATGTAAGGCACGTTAAATTTCAGACGAATGTTTTAACAAAGATTCAAATAAAAATTATGTAAAAGTTCAATAAATACTTACACGCGATAGATAGCCTTAAGAGTACGGAAATTTTTTGAGCATTACTACAAATCCAGAAAGCAATATTATCAGTAACCATTGGCCAGATAGATTCTCAACTATTATATTGCCAGTATTACAAATCAAAACTACCAACCAAAACTTGCATATTGACCGTAAAATTCAAGAAATGGATTTCACCCCTCCACCAAAAAGTGCCTCGAACCCAGGTCCTCAGCTTGGTAAAGCTTCATTCTTACCACTTGAGTCAGGCCTTGCTTTATTTGTCTAGAATTTAAGGGCTAAATTTTGAATGCAAAATAGCAAATCCTGAGCAAAATCAGTATGGAGATCCAATTAATTGACTTCAAAGTCTTCCCTTCTGCTGATCTTTATGAGTAAGCCTCCGTTTGACAAAAAATATAAATTATTTATAAATAGTCAAACTTCATTTCCAACCATACATTCTAATGAACCCATAAATAGTATCCACTTATCCACCACTCATTTGTAAATAGATATCAATTAAGCCATTTATTAATTCTTCCCAAACGGAGGCTAAAATGTTAAAATGAATAAGCAAATGGTAAAGATGGCATCTCCGTAAAGATTGCTACCATAATGCTTCAAAGTTTCCCACAAGTCGCCTCATTTAAGGATTATCAACAATTTAAATGGGAGATATTTTTAAATATTTTGAGAAACCCTGCGACATTCATAGCTCCCAAAGCTTTTATTCTATTTTTTACAACCCCTGCCAAAACACCATATGCGATGGGCGAGTCCCATATTTGTTTTCATTCCCTATGAATTAGGTGAATTAGGTCAGGAATCTTGGACTATACTTGACAATCCTTGACGACCAATATGACTTGTACTATTCATATCTCATTGACCAATCCACAATCAGAAATATCAAATACCTTACAGCAGAAATTGACCTCCATTACCACAGAAGAGAACTGGACCTGAAAAGCACCATTTCCTAGTGTTTCAAAATTAAAAAAATACAAAGAAAATTTCGAACTACTTTACCATTGGCCTGGTCATCTGCCTTTTCAAATATATTATTGCAGCCGGCTTGTGTGCTCCATGCAGAGGTCAGCTCTACTGCCCTTTCAACACCTTTTGACAGGTATGGAGCTATATTGTGAATACTAAATTGAAGAGAACCTAATAAATCATTCTCTATACAATCATACCTGCAAGGTTAGAAACAGTATAAGCTTATAATCCCCAATTATTTAAGCTTTCATAACAACTGAAACTCACATTTTTTTGCACAGGCTATCAGTGATCACTGATAGATTGATAACTTGCATCCTTATTTGCATAACTTGTTCGTCGGGGTACCCGTCAAATGGCTCCTCAATAAATTTGGAAAGTTTTTCAATATTCGACTCAAGCTGCTGCTGCTGATCCTCAAATAAATTCTTCTTTATTTCTCTGTCCTTTTTCGTCATTTCATCCTTAAACAAGTCATCGCCAAACATGTAGAATGCAAAGGGGTATGAATATGAAAGAGCTCGCCTCGATCTGAAGAGCCTGTAAAGTCCATTTGTAACCCAGCTGAAGTCTCTCAATTTCGAATCCCTTGCTTCCAAATTTAACACCTTCTCCCTCATGGTCTCTCTCATTCTAGATTCTTGCTGAAAAGAGTCTGTATGAGCTTTATAGCGATTATGATAATGCATGTATCTATAAAGGTCTCGCTTTGCACGTTCGGCCTTTTTCTCTCCATCTTCTTTATAGCGACCGCAGCTGTGATTAGCAATGTTTGACCAAGTATGGTCTCGGCCAGTAGCTCCACCACATAACCAACTACAGCAAGATGATTACAAGATTGTAAGAAGACAGAATTGACCATGAAAAATAGGAATGTGAGTTCATGATATGTACATGCCAAATAAGAAAATTAGGAGCAGGTAATTCCTACTCTAGTCAAGTAAAGCTCAAAGCACAACATTGACACATGAAAAAGTTGTATGATAAGAATATATACGAATCAAAAAAGTTCGAGAAGGGGGTTAAATTCACCAATGGCTACCCAACTTTTTATTTAGTGTTACTATGACCACCCAATTTAATTTTGTTTCACCATGACCACCCAATTTCATATAACGTTTCATCATAACTACCTAAATTCATATAATATTTCACCATGACCGCCCAATTTCTTGTCACCATTTCACTAATTTTAAAACAGGTAAAACAGTAATTTTGTATTATATATATAAAATAAATTAAAAAAATATATATTTTTTATTTTTGTAAGGAACCTTTTTTTTTTTAAATAACTTATTATTTTATCTTATTTTTCTAAGTAACTCTTTTTTTCTAAAAAATAAGTTTTGATTTTATCCTAAAAAGTTTTTTAAATAAGTTTTTATTTTATTTTATTTTCAGAATAACTTTTTTTTTAAAATAAGTTTTTATTTTATTTCATTTTTTAAGTAATATTTTTTTAAAAAAAATAAGTTTTTATTTTTTTTAAGTAACTTTTTTAAAAATATTTTGTATTTTATTTTTTTAAAATAAGTTTTTATTTTAATTTTTCTATTTTAAATTTATTATATATAATGCAAAGTTACCATTTTACCTCTTTTAAAATTAATGAAAATGGTGAAAAGAAGTTGGATGGTCATGGTGAAACGTTATATGAAATTAGATAGCCATGGTGAAATAAAATCAAATTGGGTGACTATGACGACACTAAGTATAAAGTTGGGTGGCCATGGTGAAACAAAATCATGTTGGATGGCCATGATGACACCAAGTATAAAGTTGGATGGCATTGGTGGATTTAATGCTAGAAAAACCAATGAAACCAATAGATATACGCATGAAAAAGAATTTCTAGGAAGGCAACACTTTCATCATGATCTCACAAATTTGCAACTCTTCGGGCCAAAAAAAGAAAAAGAAATAAAAAGGACAAAAGCAAATGAGACAACATTGTCACTTAACCCCTATCTCTACCCCCGTCACCAGTACTAAAACTAAACATTGGGGGAACAAGCAAAGATTTTCACCAGAGAAATTGTGGAGGGTAGTTACATCACATGCATATTATTTAATTTTTTTGGACGCAAAATTAGCAAAAAGATGCATAATTTTTTTCAATACATGACCTTTCCTAATATTTTGACGCATTAAATCATGTCCGATCATTTTTTAACCCAAGTACAGCAACTGCCTCTGATTTTTCATTGACGCAAACCATAAGTTACAGACAATTAGGATAAGAGGACAGCCTTTCTCATTCTGATGATAAAGAAGGAAATTTGCAGGAATTTGGATTCCATTTCACAGTAAGTTCTTGTTGCAATTTAAACTAAAAGGCTGGTCTCAATTTCATCGAAAAGAAAGACTTGTAGGTTTCACTGATGACAAGAATATGAAACATCAGCTCTTTGTTGTCAGGAGAAAAGTTCTAGAGAAAGTGCAAAATTGGAATAGTGGCTCTAAAGCAACCCCCACCTACCTCACCACCGCACACAAAATAAATAAATAAAGAGAGAAAATTCCCCAGATAACAAAAAATAACATAAAAAGTAAAGAAAAAAGAAAATAATAGATAAAACCCGAGATAGGTCCTGGAATCAAATGCACAGGAATATACCTAATGATCTAAAATCTAGGGCATTAAATTGACGTAGAATTTATACAAGCATCAGATCACTTGATTGGGTAGAGAATCATTTTCCACAAGCAGGTTATGCCAAATTGCCAATGAGCATTTAGTTGCACAAAAAAGAAAGGTTCATAAAAAGAAGTACTCTTACCAAAATGCTTGCCCACAGATACAACTAACCAAATTACAGCCACCATTCTTCTCCACAGGTTTGTGACACTTAGGACAAGGCTTCGTATGTACAGTAATCCAATTAACCGTCTCTGATTCATCTCGGCATTTCTTTGTCCACAGCTCCCACATCAAGCATGAACAAGGGGAATGGGCTTCTGATAAGCAACTGAAACAGAACTGTGAACCACAGGAACATTCGACCTCACAAAATTCATCATTTTCTACCCGTAAAGCGTTCCCACAATGAGGTGTACTCGGGCACCATTTAACCATTTTGTTGTCTTCGATGTATGATTCAAGAAGAAATCGATCGAATTTCTCTGCTAAATCAGGGTGTCTTTTACTAACTAGTTTTCTAACAACAGCTTCGTCGCATATAGCATTGCATTTGTGGGCCATGCACCTAATCCGCTTGCTCTGGCCCTCCTTTATTTTGACAATGAAATGCTCTGTCCAACCTGAACAGAATTACATGGGTCAAAAAGAGAACTAAAAATTTCCCATGTTACAGTTGATAAAATTTGGAAAACAAAATTCTTATGATTAAACAAAAGGGAAACTGCTCAATCCAAAATGTGCAGAATGAAATTTCCGTGTAAGTTTATGATGCATATCAAAACCGCATAGAAGAATAGCAAAGCACTTCCATGCATGGTTGTCAGAATTGTATTTTTGGATCGGATCGGTGGAGGGGTCTTGCGAATTTGATAGGTGAATCAGATCGTAAATCGTAAGATTTTACTAAATATTGCTTTAAAAGGAACACAAAAATGAAAATAAATTTTCAAACTAATTAATAACTATAAGTCAATAATCAGCTTAAAACATATAATAAAAGATAGCAAACAATTTCAAGTACTTTATAAATGATTGATGACTTGCCAAAAAATTGGTAATGTACAATTAAAACGATTAAAGCTCAAATCTACGAAATTGAAAAATGGAGACCTTTGATGAAAAATTAAGAACAACTTTTGTTCATCAATACATCTACTGAAACTGTATACTATAGTCTATAAAAAGAAGAAATTATATCTTATAAGCTATAACTGAAAATAAATCATCATTTTCTCTTTGTAGTTTAAAAGTAAAACTTAAAATTGAAACATAGCCCAAGCCCAAGTTTCATGTTATCACGCTGCGCCGACTACCTAGTAACCCAGTCCAATCGTTTTTTTTTTTGTTTTGTTTTTTTCAATTTTTTGGCCCCATTTTACACCGAATTCATGGAATTGTTGGAAATGTAAGAATCGTACGATTTTGTTACAATTCCAATCCAATTCTATCAAAATACGATTTTGTGTATAATTTGGATCCATTTTTCTTTTTGGGATAGTACAACTGTACAATTTTAACCCCCATGCTTTCATGTAATGGATTATATTTTCATTATTATAGAATAGATGCCTAGAACAAGATCCAACTAAGGGGTGCTTACAGCTGTTGCAGAAGCAATGGCCACAGTCCATTTTGCTCACATCACTAACAGGCACATCGTCAATACATATATGGCACATAACTGTAGAAGACGACTCTGGTAAATCAAGGTCAACAGCTCCAACCAGAGTTACACCTGCTTCAGCAAACAAGCAAGCTTTCCCCTTTTCCACATAAACGGCAATTAACTTGTCAACATCCCAGCGGTAATGAATAAGAAGAGTTCTGGCATGGTGTTCTCTCACGGATATTAAGTCCATTACTCTTTGCAAATCTTCCCTCTGCAAGAATGAGGAAAAATATGTCAGTACCTTGAACACGTGCATATAGTTTCCAGAACAACAAATGCATGATGATAATACTGAACATGAAAAGAGAAACATGAATGTTATTTTTTTACCTGTGCAGCCAAGAGAGACTCTTTCGTGATTACCTGCAAAAGGCACAACAATGATCAGAAAACAAGTAGAAAACCTAAAGATAAAATAGGAGATCCAACAACATGCAGTAACCTAGAGTTCCACTTAAAATTGTCAAGGACAAATTACCCAAGAGTCTGGTCTTAAAAGGATTGTGCTAGTAAAAATGACCATGGTTTATTTGGCTAAGACGATTGTATTCAGGTCTTAACAACAAAGCAGCCAGGCAAAAAACATGAAACGTAAAATCCACAGCAATCAAATTTATCTGAACAAAACAAGAATTTTCACATAAATACATAAGATTAGACTGGCTTCTCTGCACACTCATTTAACCCATCAAAAGAACCAAATTTCTCCCAAAAAAATCCATTTGTATAACAGTTCAAAATCACAGAATCGCTTTAAAAAGGTAGATATGACAAGTCACCCTAAAATCCAAAATTCCCAACTTTAAGGTGAAGATTGACATGCTATCACAAAAGCCAAAATAAATACACATGATAGAGAGAGAAATAAATAAGGCGAGGATAAGATTAACAGTCTTCTTCGCAAACTTGCTTGACCTATCAAAAGTACCAAACTATCTCAAAACAGACCAAAATTCAGTACTAATAACCGTTCAAATGCCTTAAAAGGTTGAAAACACAAGTCATTCAAAAATCCAAATTTCCCACTTATAAGGTGAATATTTCCATGGTATCAATATAACCACAATTTTTTTTTTAAAGAAATACACATGATAAAGAGGAAAATAATTAAGGTGAGGATAAGATTAACATTCTACTTCGTAAACTCGCTTAACCCATCAAAGAACCAAACTTTCTCTAAACAAACCCAAAACTATACTTATAACCTTTCGAAACTACAGAATCTCCTTAAAAATTTAGATATCAAAGTCACTCAATAATCCAATTTCCAACTTTATGGTGAAGATTCATATGCTGTTTCAAAAAATAAAAAATAAAAAAAAAACACACACATGATACACAGAGGAAAACAATTAGATTGAATACACATAGAATTCAGTGAGCTCTATAACTATTCCTACTGAGTTCAAAACAAAAGACATAATCGACAAGCATTCACATTTCATACTCAAAATTTTAGGTATACAATTATATGTAAATACCTTGCAGGAAGGGGATTTGGACGGGGCCCACCGACATTCGGAGTCTTCATTTTCGATCCCGTCGATCGATTCTTGGCCTGAGGAGTAATAATAATCATCTTCGCTGCCATTCATATAATCCTCCATCCTCGATTATTAGTTCCTTTATCCTAGGCGAGTATTTGTAAAAACAGATGAGTGTCTTCAGATTTGATGGCTTTGATAGGCTCTTGCCTGAATTAATCGGCGAGATCGAAATGAGTTTCCCGGCTAATTACGCCGGCGATACAGAGTATAGACAGAGACTCAAAAGTTTTCAATTAAAAAAATGCGATTTTTCTTTTATGCGGCTTCTGCTTTTTGGTGTGGGGAGGACGAGTTTAGTTGAGACTTGAGAGTGTGCTCTTGAAAATCTGGGCCTTTACGTCATCGTTGCAGAAAGTGGGTTGCAAAATGACCCGAATACGTTATGGACTAGAACTTGTTTGCTAACCTTACGTTACTCGTATGTACTAGCATATGCACATGATGGGATCTACGATATTCTAGATCAAATTCTCGTAATATTTCAACTATGTTAACTTCATTTTCATAATAAGATTGGTAAAAATGTAATGATATACAATTATTTAGCAACTGCTACGACTTTGTAAGTATATCAACCATTTATCATTAAAAGATATATGGGAGACAGCAAATGAATCATTTGTAACATGATTTCAAACAAAGTGGTAGCCAATAACAATGTGCTTCATCGGGGAGTGAAAGACCATATTAAAAGATGTATAAGTAATCCCAATGTTTTCACAAAAATGATAGGTCATTGGGGATAGTTGCGCTCTAAGTTTCAAGGGTAATTGTTTAATCTAGAGGACCTCAGTTGAGTATGAAGTCGATGCACAATACTTAGCCTCAGTAGAGGATTGGGCAATAGTTTTATGTTTCTTGAAACACCAAGAGACGGAGTGCCACCAAGAAAGATAATGTACGCTGAAGTGGAGCTATGATCATCGAGATTTCTAGTCCAATTAGCATTAATGAATGTTATTAAGCATAGAGTGGAGTGTTTCTAAAGTAGGAGACCATGATGGATAGTGTTTTTGAGGTAGTGAAGGATACACTTGACAACAGTTGCACTTTAGAGGGACGATACATAAATTGAGAGAGTTTTTTTAATGGCGAAGGACACGTCAAGATGGGTAAGAAGTAGAGAGTGGCATTGGTGGCTAGAGACCCATCATGGAGAGTAAGAGAGATACTACTGGACATTGGACTGGTGTATGGTTTTGGGACCGTCATTTTAGATCGGGAGATAAGATAATGTATTTATCTTGAATGAGAAACAAGCCATAAGGTGAACGAATGACCTCAACACCGAAAAACTAGTTAAGGACACCTAATTTTTTTCAAATGACAAACAGGAGCAGGAAATTGTTCATCAGTAAACCTAGGGGCTAGCACATATACACTTCCTTAGAAATAGAACCTTGAAAAAAAAAGGCATTATTGACATCAAGTTGTTGAATACATCAGTTATTGCTTATGTCTAAGCTTAGGAAGATATGAATTGTTGTGTGCTTGACTACAGGATTAGAAGTGTCATGAAAATTAACACCCCAAACGTCGGTGAAATGCCTTAGTCACAAGTCGGGCATTGTACCTAGATATAGAGCCATAAAGATTTCGTTTACTTGAAAAATCTACTTGTGGCAACATCATTTTTGGAGACAGAATGTGGAACCAAATTCCAAGTGCCATTTTTGAAAAGGACATTAAGTTAATTAGTCATTGCCTGATGCCAGTAAGGCATCTTATATGCGTAGGAAACACAAGATGGTTCAATAGAGTCAAGCAATGGATGGTTGGAGGTAGTGGAATGGAGGTGGAATGGAGAACTTTTGGATAATGTATATTGTTTTCAGACCAAGTGACCATGGTGTTAAAGTCGACAAAGGAAGGGAAAGTGGAATAGAACCCGATGATCAGTTATTCAGAACATTGGATAGAGCGAGATCCCGATGATCAGTTATTCAGAACATTGGATAGAGCGAGATAGAGGGTCAGATTGGTTGGCGGATAGAGAAGATAGAGGTCTACGAGCGTGCTAGACAGGAAACAACTCCCTATGGTGCAATTAAAAGATTTTTAAAAAAAAAAAAAAGAAAAGAAAAGTTCGTAATACAAATGTTGAGAGAATTGGTTAAACACTCAATTGCACACACTCGAAAATTTTTGGGACCCGAGGTGTTATTGTTCCTCAGCCCTTGTGTGGGAATAATTTTTTGAAAATTACTTTTCCTGCACTTATCTTAACCACACAAGCTTTAAACAAATAATTATTATTTTTAACCTTTTTCCATAACTTTTCATACTTTTTAACCACACGCCCTCCAAAGGGTGCTTGGAGTCGTACATTGTAGCGTTCACATACCATGAAATCTGTATACATTTTGAAGTTACCTACTAATTAATTTGTGTTTAGTTTATCACTTGTCAGTTTGTATCATTCACACACTGATCAAGCTGTTCATTCTTTGGAATTAAGAGATAACGATCAACAACTTCGATAACAGCAAAAAGAATAAACTTTATTAACAGCAACATGCTCTCCAGGAAAGATAAATTACACACAATCTAAACATCCATAAACATATCTGCAGCTTCACTTATTTTGTTTTGGGGTTTGGGAGGGATATTGGTGCATGCAGAAACACCCTAGAGGTCTCTATTGACCTAAAATATACAATCCCATGACTAGAAATCCAACTCTTATCCAGAAATCAACTTCAACAAAGGATCAGATGCATAACTATGGCGAAAACGAGAATTGCAATAAAAATCTTCCACAAAAGCTGTTTCCCATCAACTTGATACGAACGATAATGAAAACCATGAGCATAACCCCCATGAAATGAACCAGAAAACAAATACGGAACTCCAGAAGTGGCTCCATATACAGTAGCATCATTAAATCCATGGGAATGAAAGTTAAAAAAGGCTGGTAGGGAACCAAAAAATGTAGATAATGTCGAGTGACCAAACCTTGCTATGGGATCTGACTCAGTGTGCCGGAAATAATTTATATCTACACGTGGAGCTGTTTCTGATCTCGGCCCCATGGGCCGACTGGGAATAGTAATGGGCATAGGTCGTGATCTTGGATCAGGGCTTGTTCTGCCCCTGCCATAAATAGGAACTAATTTCTCCTCCTGTACAAGAGCCTTACAAACCGGGCATTCATGGGAATGTGAATGAACTTGAAGCCATTGGTAAAGACAGGGCCAACAATAAAGGTGACCGCAGAGTGTAACAATTGGATCTTGTGCCAATTCGAAACAGATATTGCACTCAAAGTTTCCGGCATCTAACATTATATCAGCTGAAGAAGAGGGATCTGTTGATTCAGCAATCCCCCAATCCATATTTGTAGCCATAGAGCCTCAAACGCTTGCCTGTTTATTTATCCCAGAACAGAAACAAAATAAATTATCCCATTTTATGAAAATAGGAGGATCCTATATCACCAAGAAGAAATAACTGCCAAAAGTGCATCAAGGGGGGAAAAAAATAGAGATGTATTCTCCAGAACAGTCAACAACACACCATTATCGATCAATCATAAAACAAGTCAACCTATGCAAATCATAAGGAATAGAAAATCCATGTCAAAGTACCGACAATAAAATTTTCTAAAAAACCGAGAATTAACCCTTACTGTCATACTTCAAATCATAATATATATGCTAGTTCATCTTGGGAGAGATTGGGCTTCAAAAAATAGTGAATCATCTTCTCAATATGCAAATGTATAATTCCCAGACATTTCAATTGAGCTCACATACACTTTAGGGATTGGCTTCAAGCTATTCTCAACTCCTTTCCACCAATGGACTCCTCAACATGTATGAAGGTGTGTGATTCATTGGAGAAATTCCAACCTCTCTACCTATGTGTTGTGTAAGGATTTCTCAGAAATGACATGCTATCTTCACTCGGACTACGTTTATAAATTTACTTGAACAATTCCAGATAATATCCTACCATTAGATATCACGCTTCTCCTATTGCCCAAACCAGAAGAAGAGTTATAATAAGATGGCCAATGAATCTAATAACAAGGAGAACCATGATGTCCATTTCTTCAAGAAACAGAGAAGCACCACTGATTAATTCAGTAGAATAAAATTTTGGTCATCTAGTTTCAAAAAGGTTAGATTTTACTCTAATTTCTTGACAATGTACACCATGTATTTATCATGATTAGAAGATCAACCTCACATAGAACTATTAGCTAATGAACAATCCATTCTGCAAGAAAAAATAAGTCTGCTGCAAAATATGGTCTATTACTCTGTCGCCAATAAGCAGAAAATTATATAGAAATATTCTAAATATTCAATAATTGACCCCCCAAAATCAATTATCTATATTTAATTAACAAATGGAATGCAGTAAAAATATTCCAAAGCAATAAGAAACCCTAATTGCTTATCAAATCTTGAATTAATTATAAACCCCCGAAGCAACCATCAAACTGAAGCCCCAGTATCACAAAATCATCTTCAGTTATCACAAACAAAATTTTAACTATATACAAAAAAAAATATTAAAAATTAAAATTTCACCCTTCGACTCGATTCCCACAGTATACACAAATCACTCTTCTTCGCTACCACGAACCATAATTGAATGTAAAAATTATTACAATACAATGTATGCCCACATCAATGGCGTCTCCCGTATGGGGATAGAGTGGGGGGATGGAGTGGATACTTCTTACCTTGTAAATGGAGAATTTGTTGGGCGATTGGAAATTGAGAGGGCCAACGCAGGTGGACGGTAGATTCCTTTCCTTCTGTTAAAATCCAACCACCATTCCCATTTATTGCTATTTCTGTAATTTGCAATTTCCATTCTTACCCACGAGCAATAACCTAATTTTCAAATGTACTTTTCTTTTTTAATTTTTCTTTTTTTTTTTTTGGGAACAATACTTTCCTTTTCTTAAAATAACTTTTAAAACAAAGTTAAACTTACACGGTGTGACGAGAATGTATACAAGGTTTAGAATGCATCATTTAGCAACGAATGACACAAAACCATAAGCTTGGCAAAAGGACACCGTTGTATTACCAAAAGTTACAAAATGAATATTTGCGCATCGAATTTAGAAGAGTGTGTAATCCAAAAATATGCTCCAACCACCGAGACTCCTATCAAGGAAATGTAGACCTGCAATCACATAGCAAAAAGCAATTGGAAGCCTCATCCGAACAACGACATTAGAGGCATCGGACGTAGATGCTATTTAAGTGCAAATTTTGACACGATCAACATGGATTTTAATGTAATGAAATTATGCGTGCACATAATCAATTGTATGACAAATGTCATTAAAGCGTAAACCTTATAATAATCTTGAAAATTAGACTTAATCATTTCTTCCAAAATAATAATGAAAAATATCAACTTTAACTCAGGACTAGAAGGCTTCTAAAAATTGTATACAAATAGGATAATTTACCCAACTAGTAAACGATTGAAAATATAAGATCTATTTTTCCACTCTAAAAAGGTCGCCTCGCATCAAGGCCCAATTAAGGGTCGACACTCTTAGAAATCTTAGTCTTCTCCAAAGATTTTCATCCAAAATAACGCCGAAAACCCCGTCTTTCTTTTCTACTCAAAACTTGCCCCAAAAGCACACCCAAAACCATTGATTTAAGCATATACTATACAACTAAATCTACTAGTTTCATATGTTTGATTTATATGAAACTTGAATTGTTTTGACTATAAAACAACTAAATCCATTCTCGAAAATTTACAAATTTGTTGAAACACCTGAATTGTCATTGATAGACAATCTTGAAAATTCTAGCACAATTATGAATGGGAAAGAATGTAATGCTCTTCGTAACAATTGACTCTAGAAGGCTTCTAAAGATTGGGGCATGTTTGCAAATATTTCAGGCAAAGAAAATAAAACAAAAAAGAATATGAGCCGATCATATTTCATTAGAGGAAAGCTTCAAATTCTCATGGATAGATAAATGAGTTACAACTTATATTTTTACAATCACCTGATGGGAAATCATCCCTCTCAAATACCTCATTTTGATATTTCTCAAAACTCTACAAAAATTTGCATATCTGCAAATACTGTACTCTCTTTTTCTTTTTTTCCCCCCTGCTTCGCGGGCCGTGGTGGGCCAGGTGGGGCAGAGGGGGGGGGGGGG
>CAIGRK010284883.1:0-13913 GCA_903798315.1 Fraxinus greggii | reverse complement strand
GCGTTTGAGCCTCGTTATTTTGAAAGAATGTATTTTGAAATAGTTGATTGATGGAGAATGTGTGGTTGAAAAAGAAGGAAAAGTTATTGATGTGATGAAAAATATTATTTTATTGAAGAATGTATGATTGAAAACGAATAAAAGAATGTGAATAAAAATAAGATTGTGGCTCAAACAGGGGATCAAGTAAAGATACTCAAGAAAATGTTAGTTCTCACTTAAGAAAATAAGGTAAGTCTCTCAACAGTATTTTAATAACAAAAAGAAGTAATAATCAACCCAAGAATATTTCTCATACCATAAAATCTGTTTTAATGTTGAGGATTAAGGAGGAAGGATGAGGAAACTCAAGAATCTACACTTCTGAAAAATCATGTCAAACATAGGATGCGTACGAACACATTGACTCAACACGGATCATTGACTTGACCAGACAAATACATCAAATTTTATCTAAACTTCGTCAATTCACATACTTACAAAAAATCTTTTGTATTTATGAATCCCTTGAAATATGTGGACGAAAGTGATTTGAATGTTTATAAATAATTTATAAACCTGAGTTAAATATAGATTTAGTTTAATGATGGTTTGGAAGGCAATCATGAACAAAGAACCTTTTTTAAGCATAAATTGAAAACTTAAGGAGTTCGATGTCAACTAAAAGTACAAATTTGTTCCTAAATATGGAGGGATGATTTTTTACTTGTAAATAAAAAATATTGATTTGAAGGTTAAGTTAAGGAGTTACTCTTAAATAAATAAGTTATCTATTTTCTATCTTTACTAACAAAATATTTATTTTAAGAGCTTTTGCTTTGTTGCAGAAAGAATGAGCTGCATGATTAAGCATAGGCGTTTAATATGTTTCAAAGTCAACATTTTAGTGTTTGATAAACATACGTGATTTATAATTTATACACTTATTCGGGCCTAAAATGCAATATTTTATTGTTCTTTTGATAAAATATATCTTAAATTATTTTTATTTTATGTTATGTATGTAAAACTCAATAATTAAATGATAAATTGAAAGAAAAAAAAGCTAAAATTGGTGAAAAATGATAGAGTCCAAAGTTCGAAAACCAAATTGTAAATATTTAATAGTTGATTCGGACCACAAGACGATATTTTAAAGATTGTTAGGCGACAATTGGATGAAATTAGAAGTCAAAAAGAAATGGAATATGATCAAAATATTATCAAAATCAATTTTCAATCGCACGAATTATATTCCAGATTTTTAGCCGAAAATTGAGACCCATTTTTGACATAGGAAATGTCCAAATTGGAAAAATTCTATTTGTAGTAAAGTTGTAGCCCTTCGAGTTAGGTTTCCCATATATTTTGAATCGCTTCAATCGAATATAGGGCAAAAGTTATGACCAAAATACTGACTACAGTACAAAGACAAAAATATGTGTAAGTGAAGACAACTTTTCTTATTCGATTGGAACTCATTTGAAAACCAATTTGGACGTGATTTTCAATCAATTTTCAACTCCTACAAATACTTAACAGCATAATAAATATTAGACACCTCTCATATACATCTCATATTACAATATTCCATCAATTTTCATCATAAAAGAGGGGCAAAATCATATATTCTGAGAAGATTTCGAATGCAAAGTTCAAGAACTCTGATATTGGCGATTAAACTTGGAATTTGTGGCCAAAGAAGCGATACAATTATTGAAAATTTATCAAGATTACTTTGAAGAAATTCAAGAATATCAAGATTCATCTTCCTTTATTCATTAATTCACAATTCTAGGTGATGTTTTATACATTTCATATGCTTTTTTGTAATTCCAATATGTTAGGCTAGTTTTATACATTGGTAGGATGAGACGAACCCTTATTATGATATTTTTAGTTTTAATTGTTATTTTGACTTTAATTTGGTTTGATATGTTGATATTTATTATAGTTTTTATCATCATTTTTAATTGTTTGGTCACCAATTGAATTGTTAGTGAATTTTATCGTTACCGAGATAGACAATAATATTTTAACATATTATAATAAAACATTGTAAAGCTCAATAGAGGATAGAGATATACATCTATACTTTATTAAATTACCAAATAAAAATGATTCATATTGAGATCAAATCCTGACTCGAGTTGTAAGGGTGAAACCTTACTATTTCGAATCTCTTTTGGAGTTAGGTTAAAATAATAATGGAAAAAAGAGGTCATTTTCAAATAATTTAATGATTTTTGGAATATCAATAAATCTATGATAAGAGAGGAAATAATTTAATTAATTAGAATCAAAATTAGTATTTTAATAAGAGATAATTGAAGAAATTAGAAGCAAAATTTGACAAGCTACTCTTTACTACTTTAAAAATATAAACATTTTTTCTTAAATTACCAAACACCTTATTTACAAAGTATTTTAATTTTTTATGGTAGTAAAATAAATAATTTCTTTTGTGAAAAAAAAAAGAAAGAAAGAAAGAAAGTAAAGTTAAAAGAATTTACTTATAATTAATTAAGCAACACGGTCTAAAATCTATAAATGGAGGGCCAACACGAGAACCACGAAGCACAAGTTAATCGAAAATGATGCGAGCTACAACTCCGGGCCTGCCCAGCCAGCCCGTACCCGAAATGGAGCAGAACAATTCTCTGCAGCAGCAGAGAGCTTCGTCTTCCTCCTCTTCTCGGGCCCACCATTTCCACCATCCTGCCCGGCCCGCGGTCGTTGAGCTGTTCAACCTCTATCTAGGCTGCGTAAATACTAATCACTGTGTTAATCATGTGTTAATATGATTATGTCAATAGTTTTCAATCTTTCGCCAATTCTGTTATGTACATATATATGATTTCCCTTTCAATTCAGTCTTTTCCTTTTTCTGGGGTTTTTACAGAGAGGTGCTCAGCAGAAATTAAATGATTCATTTAGAGAGCCTCCGTAAGTAAATCACCTTATCATATATGTATTTTTTGATCTTTATGAAATTTCCTAGCTAGTTTTAATTTTTTTTTTCCTGAAATTTTGGGATCTTTTAGTGCTAACCGTGTCATTTGCAGGGAAAATTCTCATTGCTGTGTTTTATTAAAAACCTTTTTTACTTCTTGAGAATTTCTCTATTGCTAAAGCGATGTTAGGACTTTTTATTGGAATTTATGTACCCAATGAAGTAAACTGAGATATTTGAGAACTTAAAAAGTTGCTATATTTCATGTTTTCTTAAACACTGTAATCCCATTATTATACCGATTGGTGCAATTTTTTGGGAGGAGCAACGTATAAATTTTCACTAACTTTAGAGAATCTTAACTCAAGATCGTTGGTATCCAAATGGTAAATGTTGAAGAGATGATGTCTATTTCACATCTGCTTAAACTTGTAATATTAGTCTCGAGGAATCACTAATTAACAAAATAAATTGATGGAAAACACTTTGATTCATTAGTCAACTAGTTAAGTTAGAGACTGGACTTCATTACTTGCATAATTGATGGTACATTACTTATTTCCCTTTTTTAGAAGACGGAGAAGATATTATATATGTTTTCCTCAATAGTGCTGGTATCTTATAGGGAAACTAGATTATACCATTCGTACTTCATGCATCAACTTTGAAATTTTCTACCCTTATTTTTATTGTTCTTTGTATGGATAAAATCTTATGGTGGATATCGATAAAATTGTTTCACAGGAACAAGACACAGAAGCGGGTTACTGCTTTTAACAGAGAGCTTCCTCCGTCAAATGAACAGTTCCTCTTAGATTTTGAGCAGCTACAGATCCAATTTCCTGTAAGCTTTGAGACACAAGTGTTGGTAGCATCAACAGATAGTTTGTTGATTACATTAAATTTGTTTCTTGACTTCGTGGTGCATCTTTTCCAGGACCAGGTGCAGCTGCGTGCTGTGACAGAATCTGCTTTAATTTCTCTGGTTATCCAGTGTTATATTCATGCACCTCGGGCTGAGTTCCTTCTCTTTGCTTTACGTAGTTTGTGCAGTATAGGTTACATAAACTGGGATACTTTCTTGCCGTCTCTTCTTTCTTCAGTTTCTTCTTCAGAGATGTCTGTTGGCCAAGGGAGTCAAACACTAGCAGCTGTCACTCCCACAACTTCTTCACAGTCGGGAGTCCTGCCATCCTCAGCTGTGGTTCCTAATACATCTAATTTTCAGTCGTCAAATCCTGCATCCCCCTTGCCTTCTGTTCACGGTATTGGATCCCCTGCTCAGTCAGCAGTGGAACCTTCATCGTGTGCCACATTATCACCCACGAAACCAACTGATGCCATCTGCAACGGGCAACAGCCAGCAAGTGTCAATTTATCAATCCGAGATAGCGCTTTAAGCAGTCTACGCCAGTTGTGCTGCAAGATAATTTTGATTGGTCTTGAATCTAATCTAAAGCCTGTTACATATTCAGATATTTTCTACCATATGTTGAATTGGCTAGTTAACTGGGACCAAAAAAAACAGGGAGTTGATGAATTTGACAGTATAAAATACTCAAAACCTGACAAGGCCTTAATTGAATGGCTACACAGTTGTTTAGATGTGGTCTGGCTGTTAGTTGAGGACGATCATTGCCGTGTGCCCTTTTATGAACTTCTTCGTAGTGGTTTGCAGTTCATTGAGAATATACCAGATGACGAGGCCTTGTTTACACTGATTCTGGAGATCCACAGAAGGCGAGATATGATGGCAATGCACATGCAAATGTTAGATCAACACCTCCACTGCCCCACATTTGGAACCCCTCGGCTTTTGCCCCAGGCTACAAACATGTCTGGCGAAACAGTGGCTAATGCGAGATATTCACCAATTACTTATCCGAGTGTGCTTGGAGAACCCTTGCATGGAGAGGTGATGCCTTTTGCTGTTAACTTGTGAGCAGTTATTTTATGTCTTCCCTTGATTTGGAAATAGAATAATTTTGAATATTCCGACGCCAAAGGTTGGAAATTAGAATTCCATATTTGAAGATATGGAAGGATTTTCCAACAGGCGCTAATTGCTAAAGGTTGGGGAACTAAATGTGCAATATCCCCTATATATTAAGAGCCAAATATGATGGCATTAGCTCCTTGAGATGACATCGGCCCTTAGTCTTTCTAAAACTCTTGTTTTAAACGTTTCTCTTTTTTGAGACGAAGAAACAAAACATAGACTAGAAATCTCCGACTATGAAAAGTTAGAATGAGAGAATGATTGAAATTATATTTATGCTCTCTTTTTAAATCAGAAAATTAAACGAAATGGTTCCTTTGAATTTAACATCAGTGTGTTTTTCGGAATAGGATCTTGCAGCATCTATTCAAAGAGGAAGTCTCGATTGGGAGCGTGCTTTGCGATGTTTAAGGCATGCTTTTCGCAACACTCCATCTCAGGACTGGTGGAAGCGTGTGCTTCTTTTGGCTCCCTGCCATAGGCATCACGCACAAGGACCTACTCCGGGTGCTGTTTTTACTTCTGATATGATTTGTGAAGCCACAATTGATAGGATTGTGGAATTACTGAAGCTGACAAATTCGGGTAATATATCTTAATTTTATTTTCTTTTTAAACATGTCTTTTGTTTTGTATTTAGTTTGTCTCTCCTTTGCTCTTACCATGTTTAAAAATGTGTCTTCTTTTTACTTACATGTCTTTATAATATTGCATTTGATATAGCCACTGTTATTCTGTTGTAAACCATGTTTGTCAGATGATGAAAATTCTTGTCTAATAGAACTTTCCTAATTTGTTCCGTAGTATTGTCAAACTATAGGGGTAGAATACATCATATGGACATAGAGGTTTGTCTTTATCCCTTTTATTGTGGTTAATATGAATTTCATATCAGTGAAGGTAAAACTAGAAAATAGAAAAGGGTTATATAACTAAGGTCTTCAGTTTGTCATTCCTCATCTAATTATGCCCCAAGATGACTACTATAATTATGCTAATGAGGTCAACTATACAATAATGGAATATAACTGATTGCAGCTATTTTCCACATGCTCTAATTATATTCTTTAGAAAGCTATGTCTTGTATGCGTTTTTACGTGCGCAATTCACTTTTTTCCTCTGTAGATTATTTCATTTTGCTCGTACTGTTAATCTGCAGAAACAAATTGCTGGCAAGAATGGCTTATCTTTTCCGACTTGTTCTTTTTTCTGATGAAAAGTGGATGCCTTGATTTTGTTGACTTTGTGGACAAGTTAGTTTCCCGGCTTCAGGATGGTGATCAACATATTCTTAGGACAAATCATGTCACGTGGTTACTTGCACAAATTATCAGGGTTGAGCTAGTGATGAATGCTCTAAATAAAGACTCAAGAAAGGTTGTTCCTTATTTTCTAGGGGTTTCTGTTGAGCAGTTCAGGATGTCTTGCACAAATTTCGTTTCATTTGTTTTATATACCAACTAATATCGTTGATGTTTAAACAACCATTTGGATCTAATATTCATTGTAAGTATAGCTGTCAATAAATAAATCAATCAATTTAGAATCCATTTTGAATTCTAAATTATGATCTGCTGTTAGGTGGAGACAACCAGAAAAATTCTTTCGTTTCATAAAGAAGACAGAAGCTTGGACCCTAATAATCCGCAAAGTATATTGCTTGACTTCATTAGCAGTTGCCAAAACTTGCGTATTTGGTCATTGAATACATCTACTAGAGAATATTTGAATAACGAGCAGCTTCAAAAGGGGAAGCAGATAGATGAATGGTGGAGGCAAGTAACCAAAGGTATTAATCCGTATGTCATCAGATATCTTTGTATACTGTGATATAAGTTTTTTAATAACTTAATATTCCTATAGTATTCATACTTCTTAAAACCTATTTTACATGAATGCCCTATGTATATGTGTTCTGAGTGGGAAGAAGTGGTCATGGATGGTGGTGACATGTGTACTTATGTGAAAATAATTGGTATAATCTTAGAGAGAGGAACATGACGAAATCAAATGGGGAAAACAAAGGAAGAAAGTATGGAATAATCTCCTGTAATTACATAAAGAAGAAAAGAAAAATTAGTGAGAGGGGAGTCTTGCAGAGATGTCATGGTTTTGTTGGTTGTGGTTTCTTTTTTATCTGCCTAGGTTTAAGCGAAATATAAGGAAAAAGTAAGTACAACCAGTTTCCGTCCCTGATATCATATCAGCTGAGCTATAAAACACTTATGTTATCTTAGGGCAGATCAAAAAGCCTAAGCTATTAGATAGGATCACGTGTATATTTAAATATGCTCAACAAGAATCTTTTTCATATTTTATATTTTATGTATTTTTAAATGCTCTAAAACACTGCCTCTTGCCAGTAAATTATGATTACGTTCTTGTGCCCTTTATCTTGGTTGTGTTCTCATGGAAGCTATCTTCTAGCCCTAGGAATTCCTATGAAGAAATGCTGGGCTGAATATTGATTCGTACATGTGCAATATAGGGTTTAGTTGTTTGTGTTTTATGCAAGCATAGGTATTGGCAAATGCTGGGTTGCAATAACCTCCAGTAAATTGTCATCTCGAAATTTGCTTGCTGAATTATATTCCCCATAGAAGGGGTAAATATGATTTGCATAAGAGCTATATGAAAACCTTTGTGTCTGCCTCCTCCTCCTCCTCAGAAGGCTCGACAGTTGCATAATTTTCATAAATGGGTAGAGATGATACTTTGAACTCAAATCTTTCAATTTTGGTACTATGTTGAACCATCTCATCTAAAAGTTAAAGTTTTTAGAGAGACATTTATATATTTTAATTTTGTCTTCAACAGAATCGGTTTATTTATTCAAATGCTTCAAATATTAGGTGAACGAATCATGGACTATATGAAAATGGACGAAAGGTCAATTGGAATGTTTTGGGTTGTTTCTTACACTATGGCACAGCCTGCTTGTGAAACAGTGATGAATTGGTTAACCTCTGCTGGAGTCACAGAGCTGTTACCTGGACCAAATTTACAGTCGAATGAGACTTTAATGGTGATGCAGGAAGTTAGCCCTCTTCCAATATCATTGTTATCTGGATTTTCAATAAATCTATGTTTGAAACTAGCTTTTCAGATGGAAGAATCCATGTTTTCGGGACAGGTAAAAACTATAATACACATTATCAGGCATATACAAGTGCACGAGTGCCCTGAGTAATATGGTTAACATTCATCAGAGCATATGTCACACATTTTCATACATAACTGGAAAAAATATCACGCACGAAGAAGCTGACCTTGGCAAGCGGCTTTTCTACCGTGTGTGAGTGTGAAAAGATTGCCCAGTTTTGTTCATCTTCAACATCTTAGCATCTTCTTCCATCGAGGCTATCCCTTTTCGATTAGAAACTGTTAAATATTTTCCTGTTGCATTTTTCCACTTTGACAAATGATAACCTGGTAGACTAACATTTTAAATTTGACTTTGTTGCATTTGAAACAGGTAGTGCCTAGCATTGCCATGGTTGAGACATATGTTAGAGTGATGCTCGTCTCCCCTCATGCATTATTCCGTTCACTCTTGACAGTAATTTCTTTTTCCTCAAATTTATGCTTTTCTACTTTGATTTGGTATGTGGCGATGATTGAAGATTCTGTTTATTGACGCACTGGAGATTTCTTTGATGTGATGGCTTGATTCCATTTTATTGCTTTGTGTTTTGTCTTTTTAATACTCTTAAGAGCATTCAAAGACTGGTCAGAAAAATCTATTCCTGCTATTAGAACAAATTAATAGAGTAGGCATGGTTCTATCTCTGGTCAAAGTAGCCGATACCTTCCATTTGAAACCCAACTTCAAACTTGGGACATGGCTCTAGATATGAATTTTGGTCTCAACGAGTAATGCTTTAGTTATTGCTGGCACCCTTATCTAAATGTTGGATGCCATGTAATGATAGTTGGATGGTGTTGGAAATTATGAAGGAAAAGTGATTTGAGACAGAAATGTGAAGAGGAAGAGAGAATGAGTACTACTTTGCATTTTCTTCCACTTTTAAATACTAAGAGAGACTATTTATAAGGTTACAAATAGCCAGAAAAAGAAGTTTATATAAAGAAGGAAACTAGTAAAGAAGGAAAGTCAAATCTTCCAACATCCCGTCTCCAGCTAGTGAGAAGACATTCTCTTTCCAGGATTTGACAGAATGTTGATTGATTTCATTGGTGTGATTAATTTGATAATAGTGCCCAATAACCAAAGAGATCCTTAACTGTGAAAGATAATTACAACAGAGACGTACCTTTTTTGTAGAAAAATATCTTGCCAAAGATGGATTATCTTGAATCTCATTAACTAATGTTGAGAGGCTTTCTGGCAACATTTGCAATTAAGAGTGTTAGCCTTCTTGTTGGAAAAAAGGGTATAGCAATCCAAGCTGACAATTGAAGATTCATTTCTTGGATAATTATCGAAGTCCTTTTAAAACTCTCATTGGACTACCGCAACAAAAGGCAAGGGCTTTAACACAGTCTAATCTTCTTTATTCATGAAATTATTGGTGACATGCTTGGTACTAACCTAATCGTAAAAACTCCTTAAATATTAAAAGAAGCAAGGGTTTTTACCTTCTCAATGGGAGGCTTGGACCAATAAAATTTCCCCAACCATAGCCCACAGATTTGATGTAGAGAACTCCTTAATATCTTTATTTGAATGTTTCACAAAAGGTCCTCCATTGAAAGAAATAGGACAATTATCTGGAAAGGGGGAGAAGAAGACGGTTGCTCGAAAATGGAGACAAAAGATTTGCTCCATGCAGTGTGATGGTGGTTAAAATGGTGGGGGCAGCGTGGAGGTGGTGGGGCTGTTGTTGAAGACGAGTTCGAAATAGTTGCTTTTTGAACTGTTTAAGCTTTTAGATAAGATAGTTAAAATAATATGAGAGTTAGTCAAATTGTGCATGTGTTAGAAGTTTGAAAAAAAAAAGAAAAAATGAATTCGGTTTGCAAGTGATGCGGTGTGAAACACAGGATTTCAATTAATATGTCTAACACCTTAAGGTTTTAGATGACATGGTTAAGTTCTGTTATGGGATTTAGGTGGGGCGGAGCTCTCTCTCACAAGAGAGGAGGGAAAAATCTAGAGAGAAGTCAAAGAGAACTTTTTCTACGAGATTTTTAGGTTTAATTTGAGTCAGGATAAGGCTTAGTTTGTTCTACGTCTCTTCCTTCAATGAAAAACCAAAACAATAGTGTACATGCCGGCAATTGTAGCCAGCGAGGGCCATCTTTTTATTCTTATGTTCGATGTGGGAAGTCAGTGGAAGTGATAGCAAGAAAGGTCATTGGGTGAGCATCGCAAATTGGTTGTACTGTGCCTCAGTTATGGAAAATTACAAGAAATTTGAGATTTTGAAGCCTCTGCAGTAAGAGTAAAGGGTGTCATTGGTGCACATTTCCCCTCATTATGGAATTCTGCTCTTTGTCTGCCCTTCGATTTGTTATGCTCCATTATATATTTGTAAGGAACTCGAGCTTCACTTTGTGGAAGAAGACGATGTTGGAAGGAAGTGGTAAATGAAAATTATCCGTCTAATAAACAAAGATATTAGAAAGACCTAAGAAGTGTACTAAGTTGTTATTAACTTGAACCTGAGCAAAAGGTTCTCTTTGAACTATATTTTTCCACTCCGAAGTGGATTAATGGTGCTCTTCCCAAAAATGCTTTTGGAAGGCTGTTCACATTTTTGTTTGCTTCTGTTTCTTGTATTTATAGAAATTCAGTGTTCTATCCACTTCTAATATTTTTCTCTGTTGATCTATAAAATGGCGCGTAATTATGGCTGAGCTTTATTTCTTACTGCATAATTTACTTTATTCTAGTTCTGACGTCAAACTTCCATCGCAGCTACTAGCCCAAAGGAACCAAACCTCATTGAGCAAACCTGCGGCTTCCATTTTAGTGTTCGAAATGCTGAACTATCGATTGCTTTCACTGTACAGGTGAAGAACACCTTTTCCTATGTTCCTTCATTGAGCTTTCAATGTTATCAATTTAATTCTGTCCAGGCAACCTGGCCGATACATAACTGTACACACTTGGGGTTTTTTTTGGGGTAGTGGTGGAAGTGCATTGTTTTAATACCCGACATGGATTTTATGACACTTATCAGATATGTGGGGATATGTACCATATAATTATAGTTCTCTACATTTTAAGCACCAAAGTCCACTTGAGGTACACACCAAGGACATGAGACATGTCAGGACAATTCAGGATCTAAATGTAACGACCCGGGTCTTTATACCCAAGCCTAACGTATTGTCCACTTTGGGTGGACATACACCCCCTCACGACTTTCTATCGCATCTTTAAGATTCGAACTCAAGACTTCTGTCTAATGAGAGATTTAAGTGGAATCCTAGTACGATCATTTTTTTGATAACAACCTGGGTCTCCATACCCAAGCCTTCCCAATTAGTATCAGAATTTCACTTAAGTTTTTCATTAGACAGATGTCTTAAGTTTGAATCTTGGGAAACGTTGTAGAAAGCTTTGAGGGGGTAAGTGGGCATATGCCCACCCAAAGCAGACAATACTTAAGTTAACGGCTTGGATATAGAGGCCCGAGTTATTACATAAATGTGATTATAAATTAAAAGTACAGCTTCTGATTATAGATGGTGTTTGGTGGGGATAAAAATTAGATTTTTAGTCGATTATGATAGAAGTTTTTGAAATGTGTGGTTGAAAAGATGTGGGACCCACGAAACATGTGGTTGATATTGATTGTTTGACTTTGACTTAGATTAAAATCAAATTTTAATCCGACCCAAACATGCCCATAATTTGATGAACTTTGGGTTTAAAGGAAAAGACAATTCTAGTAGTGCAAAGAAAAATACTGTAAATGAAGTCGTTTCCTAAAACTTGTGACACTTATGCTCTCCATAGCTGTTTAGCTACATGTTATGTGCTTCAGAACTGAATAATCGTTCTATTTCGATTCCTCAAGTGTAATAATGATAATTGCTGAAATGCAGAATTGTCTTATTTCCTTGACAAATCTATAATCATCACACAGTTGACTTCTAAGGACTAAAAATAAAGATACAACTACCTATTCTAGAAGCCCGTCAACTTTTCTCCCTTGTGAATTATGTGGTACAGTAATTGGTCCTGTATGCACTGATAACTTTTTATATGTGAGTTTGATTTGCTTCAGCATGATGGGACAAGGGAGAGATATCTCGTGTTTGTTAGGAGATAGGTCGCCCCTGGGAATCATTCAATGTTTTGCCTTTTGTGGAGGTCAAGTTTTGACTCGTGTCCTTGACCTATGAGACCATAATAGAGGAAGCTTTTGTCATGCAAAAGTTCTTGCAGTAACTATCATTTTTTACGCTTACAGTCAAGCTGAGATTTATTTTATAGCGTGCAGTTGAATAAACAGGCTGATAAAAGTTCTTTTTTGGTGGTTTCTTTTTAAAGGTACCAAGGAAAGAACAAAGGTTTAATGTATGATGTCACAAAAATTGTTGCTACATTGAAAGGGAAACGTGGAGAACATCGCCTTTTTAGACTGGCTGAGAATTTATGCATGAATCTTGTTTTATCAATGAAGGACTTTTTCTATGTGAAGAGAGAAGGAAAGGTGGGAGACAACTTTGAAACCATAATTCTTTCGTAAATAGCTTTTTACTGCAACTGCACTGACTTTTGTCTGGTCGAAGCTTGTGCAGGGTCCAACTGAGTTTACAGAAACATTAAATCGGATTACAGTAACTACTCTTGCCATCATCATCAAGACTCGGGGCATTGCAGAGGTTGAGCACCTACTATACCTTCAAACGATGCTGGAGCAGATACTGGCCACCAGTCAACATGCATGGTCTGAGAAGACTCTTCGGTATTTCCCGCCTATTTTGCGTGATACCCTGGTTGGCAGGATGGATAAAAGGGGTATGGCCATTCAAGCATGGCAGCAAGTACGTGGTTTCACTAAAGAAGCTTTATTTTTCCCTCTTCGTTCTCATATAGAAATATAAGTTCCAATTAATGCGGGTGAACTGTGAGAAGACTAGCAGTTCTCAGCGAGCAATGTCTTCCTTAAGTATATTACAAAAAATATATTGGTTACAAGTTTCAATTCGGTAAAAAAATATGTATATATGTCCATTGGAACATTTCTTAGGTTTCCTCACCTTTAATATATACAAGTCGAAGATTTTGAGAGAAAGTTGGGTTGGGATAGTGTGGTGGGAGTTTCTCGTACTGAATGAGCCAAAAAAGCTGAGAATCTGTCGACATTTACTTGCCTGTACAGTTTAATCTTTTATCACTCAACTTGGTGTTTCCTCGTCACTTTCTTCATTTTTTATTCTATATTCCCTGTTCCGTTGAAAGAGAGCCTTACGCATGAGTTTTGACCATTGAATGTGGTTGACTATTGGGCTTGGATTACCCATCTTCAATGGCAGTCCTAANTGGGTTGGGATAGTGTGGTGGGAGTTTCTCGTACTGAATGAGCCAAAAAAGCTGAGAATCTGTTGACATTTACTTGCCTGTACAGTTTAATCTTTTATCACTCAACTTGGTGTTTCCTCGTCACTTTCTTCATTTTTTATTCTATATTCCCTGTTCCGTTGAAAGAGAGCCTTACGCATGAGTTTTGACCATTGAATGTGGTCGACTATTGGGCTTGGATTACCCATCTTCAATGGCAGTCCTAACTAATAAAGATCCTCTTTTGTAATTTCTTGTTGAGATTGATTAGTCTTCATCATTTTACTGATAGTTTGTTACATTCCATGAGTGCACTAAGTTTCATGTTAAGTGATGATAATTGGCATTGTTGACAAAGATTGCACCGACTTACTTTCTCATCTCCCTCCTGATCATAAGTTGGTGAACAGCAAATTTCCACCTTTTCAAAGAACTGCAAATATCAGTAATTGCCTGGGTTTAATTTTCCATTTGGTCAATAACTGTTAACCCAAAGGATTAA
>CAIGRK010284791.1:0-18431 GCA_903798315.1 Fraxinus greggii | reverse complement strand
TTTTTTTTTTTTTGGGGGGGGGGGAATTAATATACTCATTTTCTCTTGGAATTAGTGTATGCGTCAGAGAGCAGAAGTTGCTTTTGTGTTCTTGATGAGTGAATAGACTGCCAGTTATTGGTCATTTTGTTTATTTGGCGAATTGATCTATGAATTAAATGAATAGCTTACGGGAATATGTTTTTCTAACCTTTTGGTATTCTTAATGAGTAAATAGAATTCTATTGGTTGTTCAATTAATTTCTGTCTGTCACTGATTGGTAATATACGTATTTATTTCTTGTAGAATGATATATAAACTATGACCCAGACATGGTGATTTAGTGTTTCCTCCTAGAGAATGCATTTTTATTTTTTATTTTCTTCCTTTTTTGGGTAAGAAACTTGATATTATTACTACAACTTTTAGTGAATAATTAATCCACTGGTCGTTTGAAGAAGAATAGTGCCTTCTCTTTGTGAGGAACTTGAATATTATATTCATGTGTTGTCATAGGTTTGACAGAGTGAAAGCCCTACATATCCTCTGTTGGCTTGTGGGAAGCTTATTAAGAAAAGGTGCATAATTTACTTTAGATTGACGAAGTTAAATTTTATTAAACATCAGATGAACAAAATGAAAGATTATTATTGTAACAAATGATGCCTACTGAGGTGATCTGTTATATAGAGTAATCAATGACAAGGGCTTGACATAATGCATTTAGTTACATTTTCTTTGTGGACAATATCTTCAGCCTTTAATATTTATTGACTTTTATTTTTCTGTTAAAAATGTGCAGGAGTTTTGTTGGAAATGAGTTGACCTGTCAGGTATATATACAATATTTCTAACTTTTGAAAGCTATAATTCTTCTTTCTCCATCGTCATTAACATTTACTTTGATTATGCAAATTGAGATACTTGTTTCGTATATATATTCGCTAACTCTTTATGTCTTCTTTATATCAAATTTTCAGAAGCCGTCTACTTCCAGTGTTTCATTCTCTCTGGTCATGTTCAATGCTCATGGTTCTTATAGTGGTGCGTATTTTAATCATTATTGTTATGTTCATGGTTTTTCTTTGTAGTGGAACTGTTTTAAACAGTTGGTATAAGTCTTAGAAAGATTCCTGATATTACTCTTGCCGTCCCATCTCTTGAGATAAAAAAGAGAAATTGTTTGATGCACCAGTGTATCTTAAGGTTTTGCTGGTTTTACCATGTTTTTTTTTTTTTTTGGATGAATTCAGAATTAATTTTGAAAAAACCTTGTCTTGTTGTTTGTCATCCATCCTGATAGCTTTTCCATTCTGGAATCCTGTTGATTTCTGGAGGATCTTTTACCACGTATTAATATTGATCTTTCTGGAGGATCTTTAATTGTTCTGAAGTTACACACTCAACACTCAGATAAGAAGTATTGAGGCTTCTTACTTTCATCTAATGAAAAAATTGCTTGTGAATGTAGTTTGCTTGTCATAGAGTTTTAGCTCCGATGTCTTGAAGATTGACATATGTTATACCTATTATTTTTATTGGCTTTCTCTTCTCCTCCATTGTCTTTTCTAGATATTACAACTTCAATGAAGATTATCCATCTTGGACCTTTAATTTCGCTTATACCCAGATTAGGTAGTTTTCCTTTTCCGCTTTCCTTCTGATTATGATTTTTCATGCAGCTTGCGTAGTGCGACGGAGTGGTTGGACTAAGGAAATTGACATATTCTTTCAGTGGCTTTCAGCTATACCCTTTTCAGGTGGTGGTTTCGATGATGCTGCCATATCAGAAGGACTTGCCGAAGCTCTAATGGTGTGTGGTGATGCCTATCTCCTTGTACACTTGTCTATTTGATTCTTACTTATGGTTAAATAGTACTCTTTGAATTTCTTGTTCCATTCATTATGCATGTGACAAAGTTTTTCTGCCTTTCCTATTTTCTTTTCAATTAATTTGGACCACCTTTTTTTCCTACTTTATAGATTTTGCCTTCAGTTATATAGGGTATCAGAACTACTGAAATAAGCTTGGGGACCACAATCTTTCTCAATAATCTAGAAAGGCCGGTATTAAAGAGTAGGAATAATTTGATAGTTGAACCCTTTTTAGTCTTCTTATTGTTCCGCACCTTTTTTTATCCATTGCCTTTTATAATGGAACAGTTGGTGAAGACATTTTAAAGTCAAATAATTTTTGTTTCAATTTGGTGTTAGTTAAGAGTCCATTTTATATATTCTATAATCCAACATGTTAAGTTTGTATTATAGGGTGACAAGTGACAACATAACCCTTACTTTATAAAAACCTTCCACTTTTAGGTATTTGGTCCCTTGCGAACATCCTTCTTTTTTTCAGATCAATGAAAAGATGTGATGATATTGGTGCCTCATCAAATCAAGCAAAAAGTTGTAATTATTTTTTTTAAATGTACATATTACTTGCGTACTTGCCATTTTGTTTACATAATATTTTCTTGTTTGAAAATATTTTGGTGCATTTTGCAGATGTTCTCTGCAACAAATGGAAATCAAACTCAAAATGTAGATGGGCTAAGACAGTGCATTCTTGTTGCTGCAAGTAACCCTTATCCATTACCAACGCCAGTTTATCGACCACAACTGCAAAACCTGGACCAACGCGATAGCATTGAGGCACAAGCAGAAAATCATCTATCTGATGCAGAGACTTTAGCAAAGTCATTTGCTCAGGTACTGAAAAAGATTGTCTATCCTTCTGCCATTGCTTACCTTCTTAGATGTATATTTTACCGAGTTCAAAAAATCCCCTTCTTGCAGTGTGCAATTTCTCTTTCAGTCATCTGTCCGAAACAACTTCCAAAAATTAGAGCAATCTATAATGCGGTAATAAATCATCAACTTTTGTGCTCTTTGTTCTTGTTGGCCTATGGGTTGTTAACATATCAAGGAACTGCTAGTATTTAGTATTTGCTTCTGCTTATCATTTTGCATAAATTACTATCTTGATCTTTCCTCAATCTATTTGTCACTTCACGCTCTCTTTCTATATTCCATGAGAACAGTTTTTTAACTATTATTTCATTTCCCTGGTAAATAGATCTTCCTGGTAAATAGATCTTCATATGATGCATTTCTTATCATTCTATTTGCTTTTGTGTGGTTAATCTCCTGGAAAATAGTACCATCTTTAAACCCCTTCTGTTAATAAATAGCATATCTTGCCCTCGTTTGGTTTAGGTGAAAATCAGATTTTTAGTAGATTTTGATAGAAGTTGATGAAATGTGTGGTTGAAAAGTCGTGGATCTCATGAAATGTGTGGTTGAAAATGAATTTGAGGAAAAACAAAAATGGGGGCCAACAGGGGTATAATCATCTTCCTATACATTGGTGGCACCCATCTAGGATACTTTTCATCTAGGATACTTTTTGAAAGGCAACCATCCTTTTCATCAATGGGATCAAGGGAAAAATTCTATTCAAAAATAAAACTTTTGACATGAGAGCCTGTTCTGCTACTCCAACTGTTAATTATGGTGTATTTTTGGTTTGAAGTGTTTTCTGTTCAGCAGGACAACCCAGTTGCAGTAGCTTTGTTCTACTTTTCTAATTTATTGTAGAGGATTGAACTTGCACTGTAGTCTAATCTATAGTTGTAACAATCGGGTGAGGATATATACTACGCAAGAAAGGTAAAGTTCAATCGAGAAAAAAATCATAAATTAAAGGATGAAATGATGCATACTGTACAGAAATCGATTCATGCTAGTCTTTTCACTTCAATTGGTCCAATAGTTTACATTCACAGTTGGGTTGCTGGCTGGCTGATGTGTGCTAGATGAAATGGTGGAAGCAATTATGCTGGCATGCACGATAAACACCAAAAATGCTCTTGAAACAATATTTGAAATGGCTATTGGTAGTTCTACAACTCAAATAGCTGTTATTGAGAGTGATGAATTATGTACTGCTTAGTTCTTTGTTTGTTGTTTATGTTTGAGTCATTCACTGAAGATGAAGGCAGGACGAAGGAAGTGAGAACAGCTGTGCTCTTTGATCTTTGTAAGAGCGAAACAAATGGTTGTCTGATCATTAAAAGTAGTAAATGTGGATGATGGTCCTAATATCTATTTTGCATAACAACACAAAACTAGACTGTCCTCTTGTTCTCGCCTTTCTATATTGTTATATATTCTGTTGTACCTTTTGACAGGAGTTTTTCTACGAGCGATTTGTATTACTCCGTAAGAAAGTCAAAATAACTTGGGAAGGCTCCACAATCTAGAGATAGCATAAAATACTTAAAGCAGTGGGTTTGGGTGATAGTGGTGGTAAATTGGCTTATTATAACTACAGATTCCTTGATCTCTAGGTAGAGTGGATGATGGGCACATCTATATTGATCATTACACTCTTGCGTATAGGGCTTTTCTTTATACCTCTCACCTTTAAATTGTGCATTTTCTTTAATTTTTTGACTTGTCCTTAAGTAATATCCAAAATTCTAAAATACTCTATAATTATTATTTTACAAGCATCCTTTTTTATTACAACCCTTGTACTTTTACGTATTCATGGTCAGAAAACTCATGCCTGACCCTTTTCACTTTATGACGGATCTGTGGGGACAAATCCAAAATAATGTTCTCTTCAATTTCTATCCGAATAATCATGCAAAGTGAAACAAAGAACGCTCAATAGGGAGATTAAGAGCATCCTTAAAAATAGGTGCATGTCTCCATGCATTTGAGTTATCTTTATGTGACCATATAGTATTTGTCAATTTTATGAGTTATTTTATCTTACTGCATGAGCTTCCTGTTGTCCTTTCAGTCATGATAGCTGAGGGGAATAATCATACAATGATAGACAAGGACAATAAGTCATTAATGTATTAGCTTTAGGGTGGCAATAATCACATTAGAATCAAATTAAAGAATAGATGGCTGAATTTTTATTATCTTCGTAGGAGCTGTTAAAGAGTCTTCTTGTTCTCATGTAAAGATAGTGGCCTTTCATATCTTTTTCTTCGTCTTCTCCTGATATGTCTCTTGAAAGATTAGTCTTCTGTTTCAGCTATAGCCAACAAGCTCAGAGTTTATGGCAAAAGTTCTATATGCTACCTCTATCTCTCAATTACCTAATTTGTGCTCGAGTTCCATTTTCTTCTGTTGATGGATCATGACCCTTTGGCCCAGCCAGCAGCACCTATTGCCCAGGGCATAAGGAGAGCACATTATGATTTCATGTCCTTGATTGAACATTTTGTTTCTCCCATGGAAAAGAATGTAAATTTCTTGATTTGCCAGGAAAAGATTTGATTTGGTTTCTATTACCAGAGACAATTGTTTCTTAGAAATTTCAATTGTGTTCTATAATTTGGAATAAAAATTCATTTTTGACACCTTCCACGTACTCAGATTGTAAGGGCATATAATTTCAGAGTAGCTGATAGGACTTAAGATTGCTGATATTTTCCAGGAATAGATACTGATGCTACTGCTTTACTGAATACCCTGTGAAGCTGTTAGCCAATCTGTTTTAGCTCAAATTACTTCAACTGGAGATAACTAGAAGATAACAGAGATTATTTGTAATGGAATTTATATTATTGATTGGAAAAGATGAAAGACACTGGAATTGTACAAATGACACTGAATGGAATAAAAGATACTCCCAGGCTCTTCGAGAGGCCTGGCTCTCCTCTCCTCTCAACTCACTAACTTTTCTCAATACCCTCTAATCCCCTTCCCCATCACATTTATAAACAATCCCTTAACTGTAACTACTTATTACATTTTTGACCCTCTAACTAACTATTAGCTTCACTATGTTTGCATATGTGAACCGAATTGAGGTCTTCATTGCTCGTCTCCCCAAAATCCACCTTGCCTTCGAGGTGGAAGCTGTTGTTGGTCAATTCATCATACAGCTACAAAATTTCCTTTGCAAGGACTCCAGTCATGGTCACCATGGGAAAAAGGACGTTTCAGCCCTTTGAAGTGGGTGGACTTACTCAATCGAGCAATTATCGCTAGTATAGTATCCAATGCAACGCCATAACCCTTTGCCCCTACCCACAAAATTTCCTTTGAAGTGTATAGTGGACCGCTTGCCCCCCTTCTTCCCTTTTCCCTGAAGCTCAGCATTAGTCCGCTTTTTAAATGGCAGATTCCCCTTCGTCGTGATTGCGGGTCGTAGTGGGGTAGTTGCTGGAATTCTGGAATTTACTGTGAATGACGACCGTTGTTGGAAGTGGTCTGATAAAGGAGAAAACATGGGGCTGTAGCTAACTGGTGTGTGTTGTAGCTAACTGGTGGGCTGAGGGGGTTAAGTTTACTTCTGGATGGGCCGAGACTTAACTGGGCTTGCTTCAAATACTCATTGTGGTCTTCTATCCCTTGGGCCAATTCTATGATATGGCCCAACCCATGAAGTTTTAAGCGTCTCTTTGCCTTGATTACTGCCTTTAGCCCATTAATGAAATTGCTTTCCAGCAGCTCTACAGAGATCGCCAGCAATGGAGCTTCCACGTTCCCCCACCTCCTTGGTTGCCTGCTATCTTCCCAGTGATCCCCTGCCAACTCCTCCAGACCGAAACAAACAGTAGAGGCTTCAATTTTTTTTCGATTTAAGATTTGATTCAGGTTAAAGACCCTCTCATCTCCAAAAAGCCTGCCGGCAGAATTATCACCATGGAACATCCGCAATTCCAATCACCGACTTCGATTTTCTACTTTTCTCGATTCTTCACAATGGATCCTTCCTACTGTATTTTTTTCTGCATCGTTGGATTTTGGTGAAATTTCATAATCAATAGTAGTTTTAGCTGAATTGATTGTGGTTGCTCTGATACCATTTTGATAGGACTCTGAGATTGCTGAGATTTTCCAGAAATAGATACTGATGCCGCTGCTTGACTGAATACCCTGTGAAGCTGTTAGCCAATCTGTATTAGCTCAAATTACTTCAACTGGGGATAACTAGAAGATAACAAAGATTATATGTAATGGAATTTATATAGTTTGTTGATTGAGAAAGATGAAAGACACTGGAATTGATCAAATGACACTGAATGGAATAAAAGATTCTCCCAGGCTCTTCAAGAGGCCTGGCTCTCCTCACAACTCACTAACTTTTCTCAATACCCTCTAATCCCCTTCCCCATCACATTTATAAGCAATCCCCTAACTGTAACTACTTGACTTTTTACACTTTTGACCCTCTAACTAACTATTGAACCTTCTGGAATAACAAATGATGTGGCTGCACTATGTTTGCATATGTGAACCGAATTGGGGTCTATCATTAGCTCCCGGAGTTTTCCTCATTTATTTTTTCTTTATAGTGTTTTCATCTTAAATTTACTCAATTGAAATCAATTAGGTTAGGTATATATTAATCTGATGTGCATTTTTATTGTGTGTGAATCAGCAACCTAGTATTTATATAGGGATATTTACTCTCCTAGTTTTCTCATTTTCATTCCCCACTGTATGTATACCGTTAGTTCCATTGCCTTTTGGTTATGATGACAATTGAAAGATATTCTATCTTTTCCTTCAATATTCTGTTGTGAATGCTGATATTATCATTTTATGTTGATTAAGGGAAAACGAAATCCACGAGCTGCAGATCTGCCAGTAGACACTACTAAGAATCCCCATTTTCTTGTTCTAATCTCGGAGAACTTTATGGAGGCTCGTGCTGCTTTAAGTCGCTCCGGAGTGACAAATTTGGCATCAAATCAGAGCCCTGTGAAAATGGATGTGACTTCTTTTCCTTCCCTTTCTGGGCCAGCTTCTGTTCCTTCCATTTCTGGGCCAACTTCAACTTGTATTCCAGCAGGTAACTTTGCATGTTGAAAGCTCAATTTCTTTTCCTCTTTCATCCTCTACCTTTATCAGTATTTGCACTTGCTTATTTGTGTAAACAATGAGATGGTTTAGATATTACCTAACCTGCCCAACATAATACACGTTCCAAGAGAGATGTGATTGGTCAAATCTGTATATTTCATTGGTCTAAATAATAGAATACGTAGTTTCGGTGACATTACATTGCCGTTGTTTACTGAGGACCAAAATTACTATCCAATATGTTCAGAACATGCAATGTTTGGAATGCAGCATCAGTTGATAGTATGATGGTTTTTAAAGAATTGTAGCAATATGGAACTTGGAAAAATGTTGATATAGCACATAAAAATTGTTATCTATTAACTAAAAGCTTATGTAAGATATGCAGCCGGTTGTATTATGATGGAGGGTGGCAATATCATTATGAATTGATAATTGGTCTTCCATTGATCGCAGAAGAATTTTAACGTATTTGCTTATCGAAACCGCTGATATTGCAGTTTTTCCTTCTCAGCAAATGGATCTGTCATGGGCCGGCAACCAATATCTGTTGGAAATATCCCTCCTGCAACTGTAAAAGTGGTAAGATGCATCACTTTCAATCTTTGGTTCATTCATTTTAGGAAAATATAGGTGGTTTTGCTTTCCGTCTCTACAACTCAGCAATTGTGGTGGAAGTTTATGTATCTTAAATTGTTCAGGAGCCCAGCACCATGACCTCCATAGCTGGACCTGCTTTTCCACACATTTCTTCTGTTCCCCGCACTGCTTCTCAAGCTGTTCCAAGCTTACCAACTTCTTCACCTATATCGACATCTCAAGAAATGATTTCAAACAATGAGAATGCACAAGATATGAAACCTCTCGTCAGTAATGTGATACAGTCCTTACGCCCAGCGGGTGGTGCAGCAGCGAATGTGAGAATTCTGAATGATGTTGCTCAAGCACGTCAAGTCCTTGCTGGAGGAACTTCTATTGGACTTACGTCTATGGGTGGAACACCTATGCTGTCAAACATGATTTCCAGTGGAATGGCATCTTCAGTTCCTCCTGCTCAAACTGTAATATCATCGGGGCCACCAGGTGTTGCATCAGTTGCTGGGTCATCGCCAATGATAGGAACTGGTCAGGTTGCACAGAACTCGGCTCCTGCATCATTTACCTCCGCAGCTTCTAATATGCCTGGAAATCCTAACATTGGCATGTCACAACCTTCAAGTAATCTCCCAGGAAATGTTAATATGGGTCAAACAGTACCGGGGATGAGCCAAGGAAACCTTCCAGTCGCACAAATGGTACAGAATGGTATAGGCTTGAACCAGAACTTGATGAGTGGCATTGGTGCATCTGGTATGCCAACTGGAACTGACACAATGATGCCTACTCCAGGCATGTCTCAACAACCAGGAATGCAGCCTGTTGGTGTGAATAACGATAATTCAGCAGCAAACATGCCCCTGAATCAGCAGACGTCAAGTACAGTAAATTCTGCACAATCAAAATACGTTAAAGTCTGGGAGGTAATTATCATATTTGCACAAAAAATAAATGAAGTTGGACTGTTGCATGAAGTTTCTTAAGGAAGATACACATAAAAATTGCTTTAATGGTTTGCCAGGGTAATTTTAAACACTTTGAGAGCGTATTTATAATTTTCACTACTGACAAATATGATATGATTATATCAATAGCCAATTGTGGTGGTTTAACACTCAACGTCCGTACTCTGGGTTAAGATACTTTTGGCATTGCAGTCCACCAGTCCCCATTGTATTTTGGAGAATTATAATAGGTGGTGGTGTTCTTTCCTTTTGGCCAAAATATCAGGGGAAAGTATCAAAGTGGATGATTAAATAATGCTATCATCAGGGTATGCAGATGTTTTTGAATGAGTGTTTTCTGTTGGATTTTATGGGGCTTAACTCAGTCTATAATGATTAATGTTGGATGAGACCCAAAGAAAGGTATATATGTTTTTCTTGTGGGATTAGGGGCCTTTTAAGGACCTTTAAAGTAACACGACAGGAAAATATGCAGACGATTCATCTAAACTGGAGTATCAGGGTATTGGGATACAATTTAATGTCTGCAAGTATGTACATTGTGTTATTTCATAACCTGTTGTGATTGTTGTGTGCCAGTGGACCATGGAAAAGAAATGCTCAACGATCTAAATTTCTTCTTTGTTCAGCAACTTTCACCAAGTTTTAGGTCAATAAATGAAAGCTTTAGGAATACTCTAACGATAGTGCGTTGGTTAAAGTTAATCACAGTGAGAAGAGTAGTAGTGAGTAACTAGATGTTACTCAGCATGCTGAAGATAGATTGAGAAGTGAAAGGGTTTCGAGGTATCATGTCACAACTGAAGTTTTTAGGTGGGGGAAAGAATATGCCAGGAAAAATTATAATCCACTGACAGCTACCGTGATTTATGTGTCAAAGCAACAAGGCAGTAGAAGCAAATGCTTATAAAATGAGGTATCCATTCTTAAGATGGATGTATGCTCTGTATATCCACAATAGTATAAAACTGGATGTCTTGAAATGGTGAAGTCATGGCTGAATGTAAAACAAGGTTAAAAATGCAAATGCTTTGACCTTGCAATGTGGAGGCTAAGCTTGTGTTTCATGTTTATTTGCTCATCATTTAGATGAAAATAAATAAATTATATATTGGGTCTATAGTAGAATTGAAGCTTTGGTCTCAGTTCACACGTTCAATGTTATGCTTTCACTGTTGTGCTACTATAGTTGCCAGAAGTTGGAAAAGATTTTCTCCAATTAGCCCATTTCTTATTTCTCGTCCATGCTCCTATTGCTGGCATTGCCAAAATACAATGAAAATGACACCAATTTCCATTACGAAGGAGACTTTCCATAATTTCTGAAGCTGTTAAAAGAAAATGAAGTTGAAAAGTATGTAATTTCCATCAATTGGTAAATGATTTAGGAAGAGAGAAACAAACTAAATGAAAAATATCTCTTTTAAAGTGTTCTTTGTGCTGTTAAACATTATGCAAGTTACCAGATGATGTTGATTTAATTACATAGCTAAGCATACTCAAAACCTTTTTTATGATGAAATGGTGTAGGGTAACTTATCTGGGCAGCGACAAGGCCAGCCTGTGTTCATCACCAGACTGGAGGTATGTTACACGTCTAAGAAGGGATTTTCATGCTATAAATAATCTTGTTTTCATTTCTAAATCGGGTAATTTGATTGGACATTTTGTCTTTAAAAAGGTACTCCTAAACTTGATCATACATTGTGGCATATCATTCATGCTACAGTCTGGTTACATCTTCTTGGTGTGAACATTCACGCATTACTTCTATTCTCATATTCTGCTTAATTTTTCCAGGGGTATAGGAGCGCATCAGCTTCCGAGACGTAAGTCTTCATATTCTCTGATGCTTTTCTCTCAATTTTCCACCTTGTTCCATTCCTCTCAGTTGTGCTGCTAGTGCAAGTTTGGTAGATTATGCAAATTTATACTAATGTGAAAAAGGATTTTGTGCTGACCTTTCAAAGCCGCTAATGACTTGTTTTCCTGCGAGGAAGTTATAGCTTCCGTAATGTGCTTTGTAATAAAGACGTGGATTTCACTGTAGTATTCCTTCAGGATCAAAATGAATAGAGAAAATAACAATAAAATTCGGCTTGCCTCTTTCTGAAATGATCTAGTGAAATCCTTTTAATTCTTTAAACATGCTCCAAATATCTTGAGGGTATGGCCAATGGTGCATGAATTATTATTGTTTGAGAATATATTTCACGATGTTAAATATCCTTCTTCCATTTAGCACCAATAGGTTTTGAGATAATACTTCAACATGATTCATGAGCTGGAAATGGAAGGCCCATTCTCGTGTCCATGTGTAACTGACCTTTATTTTTACTTGCATGAAGACCGGTAACAGAGAAAATGGCCACCCTTTTAAGTGACAATTTTCTCATCGAAGAATTATAGTTTAGGAAAGAACTATAGATTTATTAGTCAACTTTCCCTATTTGACGCCATCCCTTTTAGCCACTCTTCTTTTCTGCTTCCTTCTCATGCATATAATGACATCTAAATGGTTACCCCTCGTCCAATTGATATTTATTGCAAAAGAATGTATTTATGATTAAAAGAGGGAAATTTTCAAGAACAATTGACCCGCTACTTTGGTAGCAAAATAATGTTGACCAGTTATTTGAATATTCCAGATCCATTTACTGCACAGTTCTTTGCACATTATCCTGCATCACATCTGAAATAACCCTCATCTTTTATCATTCTGCTATCAAAGAAACATTTGTCTCAAATGGTTTTTGTCCCATCACTTTGAACTTCCCATCTATTATCTAACATATCTGTCACCTAACTCTAACCTGGTAACTACTTATATTCTAGCTTTTAAACTTGGTAAAAACAGGAAGAATAAGCATCTACAGTGGGCTTCTGCATGAACTGTATCTTTATTTTTCGTTAGGTGTTCTTAAGGAAATCCACATCCATAAAGAGATGAAATTATTCTAGAGAACAAATTTGGTCATAACAACAAAAATGCCTAGTAAACTTCACATTTTCACGTAGGTATTGCACTTTTGGCAATTGAAATCAGGAACCAAATTCAATATGACTAAAAACATGAGGATATTATTGAATACTTAATTTAACCCAAAGGCAGTATAGAATGTCCTACTGGAAATTTCTACATAAAGCTCAAAGATAGAATTAGTCTTTCAGCCTGCTAGAAAATGACTCAAATTGAATGAGCTACTGGTGTTGTGAGAGTACATGGAAAAGGAAGAAAGAGAGAAGATTAAACAATAGAACTTGGACTGTAGATTCCACAATGAATAGAAATCAAATAAAGTATATATTGTGCATAGAATCAATGACTTACATGTTTGACTACTATAATCTAAATTGGAGGCTAAACTTGGGTCAAGAGCAAGTGTTCAGATCTTCAAATCAAGGAAGAGCGTAGATGATATTTCTGAATAATTGAGAAAGTAAGATGCACCAGTATGATGTATTTACGGCTTCAATTTGTTGGAGATTCCAAATCTGGTCAAAATTTGACTCCGAAAATATCTCTGGAGAACCATGATGCAAGGCAAATTAAATAGAAATTAAATTGATTGAGTGCTTTTAAGTTTTAGGAACATATTAGTGGTGATTCTACCTTGTGATACTTTGACACAATGCTGATGTATGTCATTGCTGGCATCAAATCACGAGATAATTTCTGGTCTAATTACTTTGTGTTTTTATTTCTTAGGGAGGCTTATTTTTTCTTTTCGTAATATTTTAGATGGTAGTTCAGGACCACTAGAATAATATTTTTTTTTCCATTGGCTAATTATGACCCTACTACAGGCTTGCTGCAAATTGGCCACCAACAATGCAAATAGTTCGGTTGATATCCCAGGACCACATGAATAACAAGTAAATTTCACTTATTGGATGTACTTACTTTTTAAAATCGTTTTCTCTTGTATTATACTTGCCTAAAATGTCAACTTATCTTGATATAATGATATTATGATAGGCAGTATGTTGGAAAGGCTGATTTTCTAGTTTTTCGTGCAATGAATCAGCATGGGTTTCTAGGGCAGCTGCAAGAAAAGAAGCTTGTAAGTTTTCTCAATGCTAAGCTTGGTTACTCGAAATGACTTGTTAAAAGCTTGATGAGAATAATGATAAGAAGCACGATATGAATCCTTTCTAAATGTAGTAATTATGTTAAAGAATTTGAAGAAAAAAAATCATGAGATGAAAGGCTTGTGAACTCGATTCAGGTGAACCTCAGAATAAATAGTAATTTATGTTTGGACTATGAAGAACTACTTAACTATATCCACCTGATATTCTTGAACAATGCTATTTGCTGTCCATATGATAATGTAAGTCCTGCTCTCACTTTGGATATACATCTTGGAGCTGTTAGGCTCTGATGAAATCTGGATTTCTACTTCTGTTCTAAATCAATGTATGAAAGCTGGATTAAGTAGTAACAAGTACATTTGTGTTTAAGAAATTCAAGTATGGGTTATTGTGTGGGTTCGTATTGTCTTTCTGGCTTCCTTTTGGTCCAAGGCTGCAGGTTCTTTCAATAGCATTTCTCTCAAAGATTTACTGGATGGATGAAAACTGGCTTTGGTTTATGGTTTCTTCTATGATTTAGTTGTTTCCTTTTTCCATTTCAGTAGAGGTCCAATACTGTATTTCCAGAATTCTTAAAAAAATTAATTAAGCAAATTTATTTTAATGCAATCATTTTCTTCTTTTGGGTTTGAGGAGAAGTCTAGCCTCTTTCATGACTCGTTGGGATTCAAGAAGGAGATTTTACTTTGATAACTATAATTGGTCTGTGGGAGAATGGCACTTTGTGAATTATCCGTCGCTCAGATCCTTAATAAAAGATTAAATTATTCTTAGTCCTCTTTATGCATCCTACAATTTATTTGATCGACAAGCGGCGTTGACATGCAGGCCCCATGACTATCCGTCCGAAATAGTATTTCTTTTTATCTAGAGGTGTAAAAAAGTGGTACTAGCTACTAGATAAAAAGAAAGCTAACATATTTAAAACATATTCAAGAAACTCTTTAAATATAAAATAATCTTTATTTTAAAGAGTTAATCCTTAAAATTTTGTTCAAAGAGACTCTAAATTAACACTTTAATTTAGAGAGGACTAAACTTTTTATAATTAACTTCATTCAAAATATTTCAATTGAACCTCTTGCTTGTTCTGCAGTTTAGTTGAGACTGTAAGCAGGCTTTTGGCACCTCAAGCTGTCAAGAAGACCATTGAACTGACTGTGAATGTTCTCTGTCGTGTACTCGCCATCTCTTCCATTACATCAATGACTACCTTTATACTTTTTACAAATTTAGTTAAGATTGTGAAAAGAAATTGCCTGTTAAGTGGAGTTGCCCGCATGCAGAAGAGCATATTGACTAAAGCATTCCCCTGTTTCATCTCGGACAAAGCAGGTCCTTTCTCCAAAATTTCCGGAGAATAAGCTTCCAAAGACAAAGCTGATGATTATTCTTATATTGTCAAAGTTTAATACTGAAAGTTCGGGATCCATACATCAATGCAACAAGCTGTTGCCTTCTGAATGAATTTTCAAACTATTTGTTATTCGAGAAGGGATGTTGGCTCTTAAATCCTTGGTGAAACTAGGAAGGAACTTTGACAATTCTGTACAGCATCTTCATTGTATGAAAAGAAAATTATTTCCTGAATCTTGAAGAAAGAAATCACTCATTGACGGTGATTTCATACCAGAATAAGGCAATTCTCGTTTATCTTATTTACCCTCTTAGCTTCCACAACAAATTGGATGAAACCTGGCAAAGAGGAAGTGATTCCGTTGCTGAGGCTCTTAAAAAACATGTTTGTTTTTCTTCCTTTGGACCTTCCTTCTTGTCTTCACTAAACTGTATTGGAGTTCTTAGCATCACATTAGTAGTTGTTGTCCTCCTTTTTGCATCAAAGCGGAAGCTCGAGGAGCTCACTAAATGTGGCTACAAGCACCAAAGATTCTGGGGTGGAATTAAGAGGACGATGTAGATGATCTACCAAATCATGAGTCTCCTTTTTTTTTTTTAAATCAAAACTTTCATGGTGGTGTGTTTTATTAATAATGGAAATAATAGCAGAAAACAACCTAAGATGGGGGGTTAGACTAACCTCCAGCAAGTGAAAAGTAAAATGCCGAGGAACATGCTATGAGACTTCTTCCATGTGTCTCTTGCGCGTTGTGGTGTAGCTGAATTTGTAAACCTCATCTTGTGAATTATATCCATAGGCTGTAGGTACTCTATCTAACATGGCCATGATATCTTCATCACGTGGCTTGTGGGAAATGTCATGTTGATATAGAGATCACTCACATTGATATCTCGAGTCTTGTTTCTGACATTCGGAACTTAGTTGATTGAAGTAAATTTTTCTTGCCCTTGCGAATTATTGGAGGTCCCTGAAACAGTGCACCAGGACTTTCACTGCTTTATCTCAATTTCAGACCTACTTGCAGTTGGTGTTTCTTAAAGTGATCAATGAGTCCTTGTTTGAGGGACTCATAATCCATGCCACCAGACATATATTTGTTTTCATGTGATTCCTCTGATTTTTCAGCAGTTCACAGATCAGCCAAATTGGCCCCCCATTTTTCGTATTTCGCAAATCGCCCTTTGGTCACGGTCATAATTGTAGAAACAAGCTCTAATTGATCCTTGAGATTCAAATCAACAAAATCATTCGAGTCTGCTGATTCAGAAATAACAAACAAAATTGAGCGAGTTTTGTTGCTTTAACAGCTTGAAAACAAGGAAATATATCATGTGGAATACTCATTGCACAGTCAACTAACAACAGCAAAAGTTTCGAAGATGGGTGTCATCAACTCCTCTCACTAGGGTGAGGCTAGGTTCAGAATGACTGTGGAAGGGCTATATCATAGTCGATAGTGGACAACACACCGTCTATTTTTTCAACTTGTTTCCTTGGAACTTTTTTTGATGAAGTATGTCTGTATTCCACTATTGTGATATTGATAGCCTGACACAAATTCCTCACGTTTTTCGGAAATTTTTAGTGTGCAGTTATACAGTTACCATTGCAGACGTTGCTGCTCTCAGTTTCTGATAAGGCTTATCGTTTGATTGGAATGCTTTTCCCCGGTGTAAGATGTTGCAAGTTTCCTTTTACTTTTCTAATGATGTAGACAGTGAATAGCTTTACACTTGTTTTCTATTTGATCTCATTGTCCTGGACTGAAGCCTGCTGATTTAATGATAATTCCTTCTGGTTTTCAGGATATGGTTGTATTTAAGCCACAGATACCGAGTCAACAGCAACCGCACCCACAGCTTCAGCAACCTCTTATGCAGCCACAAATTCCACAACTGCAACTGCAACAGCAACAGCAGCAGCAGCAGCAGCAGCAGAACATGCAGCAGGCAATGGTGGGTAAAGGTATGAATCAAGCTTATATTCAAGGTGGGGGACGATCACAGCTGTTATCTCAAGGACAAGTTTCATCACAAGGGCAACCGAACTTGCCTGGAGGAACCTTTATGAATTGACAAGTCTGTATAGTGAGTATTGATTGATTTGTTTCAGCAGAACCTTATTAGTCTGTTTATATGTTTCCAAAATCTCTGTTCTTGATTGCCTACGCCCAATCTTGTGGCAATTATACTTATCAGAAAGATTGTTTAATTTTATCCAGGATTTTCTAACAGAGTTTATGGATCTTGTCACGGATGATAATAGCAGCTAGAAAAATGACTTGATGGTCTCAACTCGAGTATAAAAGCTAGTTATTTACAAATAACTCTCAAGTCGATGTCATCGAGCAGCATTATAACAGTGGCAGTATCAAATTAAATTGTCATGCGGATATTACGATCCATATGGTTAAATGTGTCAAAATAACGTGCTAAATGTGTCAAAATAACGTGCTTGAACGAAATGATACATCCCAAAATTTTGTTAACTAATATAAACTTGATAAAAAATAGAAGATAGGGAGAGTCAATAGATTTGTGTATTTTATTGAGAATTAATGTTTCCTGTATGTTAGTAATAATTAGTGTTGTAAGGGTACAATGGCCATTCACAAATAATACTTTATATATTACAATTCTTGCATGATAATTTACATAATATCTATCTTATTAATAATATTGTTTGATAAAATTCAATGGAACAAAAATATCATAGAAAGGAAAAAATATATAAATAATTTAGAGTAACAATGAATCGTTAAAACTTTGACAAGAAAATTCAATGAGAAAATTTGAGCGAAGGAAAAAGGTTATAACCGCTCCCCTTGATTACTGTAAGTAAAATCCTAGTATCGAGGTATCCACATACCGCTCCCCTTGATTACTGTAAGTAAAATCCTAGTATCGAGGTATCCGCATATGTATGTCAATGACTTCATTATCACAATTTTGATAATTCACTCTTATTATAATCTTCAAGAAATACTATCTACATACAAGATATTTATCTTTTAGTCAGTATGATGGTCCCTTGGATAAAAAAAATGATTTTGTTATTTTTTTCGGGATTCTCGTATTTATATTCATTAAACAAAAAATTCAACTTGTTAAAACTTTACTAAAAAAACCTTGAGGGGAAATCATAATGAATGAAAAATAGTACATTATTTCTTGAATATACTACAAAAATGGTTTCATTTATAAGTTTATCAACATAATTCAATGGGATAAAACGTTGGTCAAAAAAAAAAAAAAAAACCAAAGAAGATAATCACTTGAATTATATGATTCATGCATATTAAATCCTTCACGAATAATGTTTGAACAAAATTTGCAAGCGTACTGAATCGTTGACAAGAAATACATTGTGAATACGTGTATTGTACCACGAGAAATAAATAGTAATTATAGTGTACTAGTTATTGTCAAATTTGATCAATGTGACACAAAAGAATGGTTGTCTTTGTTATTATTCTAATTAAACTTAGAATGTTGTAAAGATTGGATTATTTTTTTTTTTTTATCAATTAGAAAAAATTGTAGTAGCAATTTCAAACATTTTAGTTTTTTGCGGACTTTATTTTAACATTTAGTTTGTG
>CAIGRK010284672.1:0-12522 GCA_903798315.1 Fraxinus greggii | reverse complement strand
TAGTGAGAAAGTGAGCAGAAATTAATTACATATTGTTGATCTGATGCCTTGTTCTTCTTGTTGAAATAGGATGGTGCTGCAGATGTTCCACCCAATGTAGAGTTAAAGGGAAAAGGGAGAAGACCTCTGAACCCATCATCTATCCACTGAACCTCACTCACATAGTCGGGGATGAAAAAAGATGATGGAAAACGGTGCCACTCGCTTCCAATGCAAACGGTCGAACCTACGTTACATGTAACCAAATAGTAATAAGAAATGCAATTGAATTGAACTCGTAGCATGAGAAAACCATGAATGTAATGATTCACATACACACTAAGGAAGTGCAGATTCCACATCCAATGTGACAATCCTCACACAAAACACTAAACGTGTGCAACAAGCAAAACGTGTTTGAAAATCAGGAAAACAAGCATGTTCTCAAAACAACCAAATTCGGTCATTATCATTATCTTATTAGCACAATTTTGAAAGTTTCCTGCTAATGGCAATAGAATTGTTAACAGTTCAGTCATGATCATTCTCTAATTAGCATAATTTGGCAAATTTCCAGCTAATTGCATTACTTGTTAACATTGTAAAAAAGAGATGGTTGCTCATAAAACTGGGTCATATTACTATTCAGCTCAAGTAAAAAATGAAGAAAACAAGTAACATAGGCAAAGATTTTAATACTTTCTTATTCATATGATACCCAAAAAAGTTAAGTCCTTGTTTGTTAGTCGAAATCTAATATGCCCAAGGCATGGAAAAATCAGAAATATTAGTACTGTTGGCATGTAGACAAAAGTCCTTCAAGACAGATCAATGAAGTGCAACACTGATTCTTACCTGTCCCTGCATCATCGTGGTGCTCCAAATGCTTGTATATTTCTAAAGGAGCAGAATAACCATTAGTCAATGAAAACGTCCTGGCATGGGAAGCGCACAGAATGAGTCCAAGTACCAGAGGTCTCAAACCTTTTGCTATCTGTACACGCAAATCAAAAGTAAGTTCTAAGTGGCAGTGATCATCAACCAGCACAACTTTGCTACAGGAATTAGGAATTATACCACAACAAGCAGAGAATTATCATTGGGATTATATTTATCACGAAACAAATCTGGAAAGCTCTCAATGACAGCTGAAGCAGCAACACAAATAAGTGGATATATTGGATAGAGGAATCTGCAGAAGGACAGGAAAATAACAAGAATCATCACTTAATTTTTCATTCATATCCATTTTACAATCTCGAGTTAAGTAAGATCATACAAAAACCATTGATATCTAAAACGAAGACCACTTGATATGTGGGAAAGACTAATCACGAGCTGGCAGGTGCAAACTAGCAATGCAAATGCAAAAGCACTCTGATATTATTTTTAGAGTGGACTCCAAGCAGGAACTGGCACACAAATCTTAAGTGCTACTGCCGCATCAAATGTTTGTACAGACATTAGAGAATTTCACTAAGTGCATTGGAAAACCCCATCTGAACTCTCGGGTAAAAACAAAATGGTATAATAGCATGTTGATCTATCTGTTCCCACTTATTCTAGCATCAGGGCACTCGCTTTCTCCATCTTTTACACTAACTGGCATACAGATATCTCTATGAACACCCAAAATCTACCAGAGGAAGTTATCCAAGATGGAGAAAGGCGAGGCAAAAAAGATAGTAGATGATGACCTGACTAACTCTGTTAGGAAATCAATCAACTTAAACCAGTACAATTCACACGAGCACTCACATCAGTCTACGCTGACTAATCAGGAAGAGGCAGGGATAACATATACCAAATGCATTGCCTTTCTGGACCTCATAAATCTATGGGATAAAATCATTAAGATATCCTAGTTTTAGGATTTCCTGAATTCCTAAACCTATAATCTGATATTTATGCAGAAACAGATCTGAAAAATTAAGTGGACTTCGCAAAGCTTACTGCAGTAAATCAAGAAACACAGTTCTTTAGCATGTGGGCAGCATGTTACATGGATGCGCAGAGATTATTTGGCACAAACAGTAGAGCAACATGCATGTGACTGTAGATCTCCCATCAGATAATTGAAAAATCAAGACAATTTCACGTCTGATGAATCATTTACAAACACAAATGTAAAAGCATAGAATCTATACCAACCCTACGTAATTAGATGAGCTTTTTATTCTCTGATATGTGAACTAACTCTCATTTATCCATTAATAAAGCAAAAATAGCTTTTCAGTAGAGTTCGGGCAAGGGAAATCTTTCTTAATATTCACAATGCATATACAAGTATCTTTAGAGTGGAAGAAATGACTTGAGATGAAAACAGTTTGGCATTCTACATGTTTAACTAACATTTATAGAAATAATATGAACTGGTGATCAGAAGTAAAGATGTTAATAATCATTGTAATCCCTTGAGACAAAAAAATAATGGTAATGATACATATTTAACTAACACTCTAGGAATAGTACAAACCAGTGATCAACAATTAAGATGTTATAGATAATAAAAAAAACAAATATAGAGAGAAAAATATTGAACAGATTTTTCTATCCTAGAGTGGGGTGGGGTGGACAGATAATTTTGATCTAACCTTTCTTCCTTGTGCGGCTGCAAAGACATAAAAGCTAGCCATATATAGATAGGTGAGATGATAACCAACAACTCTGGAGCATACTTCTTCTTTGCAATTGGAAGAATGGCAATGAAAAGCAAAGCAAGAATGAAACAGAAGTTGAAGTTATTGAAGCCATTTCTCAGGTAAAACAACAGCCCTTCAGTGCCATACAAATGACTCTCTCCACCGCCTACGACATTATATATCAACAAATTGAGAACAGATGATGTCCACTTTCCATAGTAGAAGTAGTCAACATAAACTGAAAATGCCTGAAAAAAAAAATAAAAACATTGACATATCTATCATATGATATGCATATCATAGGAAGGATCGAAGGAAATTGCAAAAATACAGGATAAGATTCATTAATCTTATAGGATTGCCTACTATAATTAAACAAAAAGTTTATAAAGAAATTTAATTTATAATCAATTTCACTTACCATAAGAGCAAGAGAAGTGACAACGCCAGACATAAATGCGTATTTAAACCTTCTAAATAGAGAGTAAAATGTAACCGGAAGGAATGCCAAGATTGAGAATGGCCATCCAAGAATGACTCCAGTGGCTGCAATAGCAACTGCTGCAGCAGGTTTCCCAAAAAGAAATAACGCTGAAGAGAAAGACATCGCATACATAGAGAATGAACTTGGCAAGAAACCTGCAGTTGAAGTCCATACAAAATATGTTTAAGTTAATAAAAGGGAGGAAAATGTAAACTTATTTATAAAAATAAGAAAGAACAACTGAATACAACCAATTGGTCCTCGTGGTCACATAAAAATGCATTACCAATGAATTATAAAGAAGAAGAGCACAGATTAGGAAACAATTAATTAAAAAGACATACTTACTAGTGCTAGCGAAGAAACAGCCGCTTGCTAAGCAGAGCATTGCAAGTGTATATGAAGCAAGACGTTTTCCATACTTCCTGGATAGGGCTACAACTAGGGCAGCATCTGCCATGACAGAGAGAAAGCCAAGAAAAAATCGCACTGCATAGAAGACTTTCACCTGAAATATGTAGACTTGTTGAGCACACGGAATCAAGAAATGAAAAGAGAAAAAGGACGTAGACGTGGCCACCGGGGTGGGAGCATCAGCAAAAAGTAGTTCAGGATCAGGCAGAAATATCTCACTTTTTCTTCATAAAACCACCAGGAAGCAGGCCCACCAGCCAATTTATGGAGAAGAATATACAAATATGATCGTAATGCAAACTGCGAGCTGCAGGAGACCAAGCATTTGATGAGAAAATATTATTAAAAAATTGGAGATGCTCGCAAATCTTGAGTTGTTTTTATATGCATATACATGCATAGACAACGTTCTGGAATACGAAGAAGATTAAATGAACAAATTATTTACTGAATTGACACTACTCCTTCCTGAGGCCATCATCATGACAAGGTGACATGTTTTCAGCAGCGCCTCAAGGCAAGGATCAGACGGTTCATTAGGAGCCTCAAAACTTACACTTGCATTGTCTTTTTCAAGGTTTGCGCCTTGACTTACTGGGTACATGCCTCAAGGCATAAGCATTAGGGCGTTGAGGAGTGACCTACTTTCTCTTTTGCATCCAGGAATATTTTAATGGCCTCGGATTTCTGGACTGCTTTTTCTAGCATTTTTTCTTGAGTTGTTTTAGACACAACTCATCCCAAAAAAGGAAAAGAATTACAAGTTAAAGAAGAGAATGAGTGAAGAATGTTACATGCTTTAGCCCTCTACTCCAAGTAAAGTGAAATCACTAACGTGAAGTTCCAACTTCACAAAGGCATATGACCAATGACAAGAGACGTGTAACTTCAATGTAAATAAAACTATTTGGTCAGCAACTCAGTTGTTTCATTTATTTGACTTTTAGATCTACTTTTGGACGAATGGTCTTGCTATGTAATTACTGTTTTGTTATGCGCTACTTAGTTTATCTAGTTTATGTAAGCTTATGGTTTATTATTATTAGTGTAATTATGCATTTTATAAAATTTTGAATTATTTTATGATTGGAGGCTGCCTCCATTCTTTCATCTCGCTGCACAGAGACAAAATGCCACGTACCATATTTCCATAACAAAGGGAAGATAAAATATGTATTGTAGTATTTACTAAATCAAACATTAGCTATCTAAAGGCCATTACTTGTGACAATTGTAACAATTACATTGTAATATCCAAATAACCATAGGTAATTTGATTTCTAATAGTATGACAGCACTTTGACCATTTAAAACTTAAACCTAAAAAGATGCTAAAATTAATATGTCTGTGCAAAGTTCTAATTTCTAGGCAATATAGTAGCTAATAAAAATTTTATGCAGCTTTCTTCACTCGCACAATGCTTTGTACACCATTCTAATTTGTATTTCAAACAAAATCCACCACCAGGAGATCGTAAGCTTTACCCTATACTCAGAAGTTAAACTACAACCTATACTGTGCGTCTTTCATATACATTTCACCATACAATTTAGCCACACCTATAGACAGCTCCAAACAATAAACTATAACTAATTAAGTGAAATAAAAACATACAAGTAGATACACACCTGTATTCCCAGGTCTGGAAGCCGGACTTGTAGAGTAGGAAATGGAGGGGCTCCCAGTAATTGAAAACCTCATCGCAGTCGTGTATGATGTTCGATGTGGCGCTCATGTACCTCAACATCCCCAGTGCCACCAGTGGCAGGAACCATCCTAATCCCTTCTCCTCGCCATCGCCGCCGGATTTTTCTGGCTTGTCCAGCTTCGTGTACGGCGTGGACGATGTCGTGTACATATCTGTCGGCAACGGACGCCGCTGCCTCGTCGTTAGCGCCATTTCCTTTTCTTCTTACTCTAAAAATTTCTTTCCTTTTCTCTCTCTGTGTAGATTGTATTTGGAGTGGAGAATTTGATGGTTTTGCCTTCCGATTTTGCAAATGATTCGTTACTTGTATTTGGGGAAATCAGTGTTGATTGGGAGATTTTAAAAGTAAAATTGGACGGGTTGATCTCAACCCCATCAAAGAGGAAATAGTGGGAAATGGAAAATTACAGTGTTGGTCCCCAATCTATTAACATACAATAACAAAGGCATTGATGTTGAACCATCTGTTTTATTAGGAAGCCAATCCAATAGAGATTGAGAAACAAGTGTAATTGTCTTCAGGGGCTTATCCTATTACGATTTATATTTAGCCCTTGTTCAGTTCGGTGGATGGTCGTTAAGCTAACATCTACATAGGTCGATTGTCGAACTCACGACCTCGATGGAAACCTCCATTCCAGTTTGGTGGGTCGCTCGTGAAAGGTCAACAACCCATGTGGTCGAGCCTACATCATAATTTGTGACACATACATTGTTCTGTAAACCATCCATGCATGATAGCAGATAAAAGGATAAATTCCATTGCAACATTGTCATTAAAGTACAAGATAGTGATCCTTAACATTGATCAAATCTGACTGTATTCAGCATATCAATGTTCTAGCATAGATATAAAAAGCATGTTTTCAAGTAGTGACCAGGTGATCTAACTTTTCCACCTCGAAAAGTCTTTCTCATACAAAAGGGCAAAAAGAAACAAAATAAACTTAACCGGTATTCTGCAAACCGGCAGCAATACCCTTCATGGTCAAGATGAGGGTGTCCTCCAATCCCGGGGCATAATCACTTGTCGGGTTCAACTTCACAAGTTCAGCAGCCGAGCTTGATTCTATATAATCTTTGGAGATATGAGGCCTCAACTTCACGTGGTAGTTTGGATCACGAATTCGCTTCAGAGTATAAGCCTGGCTCACATTTAACGTTGTAATGTAAGAATCACGCAAACGAAGTCGTTGCTTCAAGTAGGGGTCTCCTTCCAGAAGGTCCTTGTGTCCAGCAATCTACAAAATGTGGAATAACTCGATCAACATAATCTCCAGCAGTTGTTTTAGAGCAATCAAATGAACAAATATTCAACCAAATCTTTACAATTTCACTTTCTGAAGACATTACCTGGAGCAGAAGACTTTTTGTTTCCTCATACTTGGCCCTCAAATGCTGACCGACCGACCAAAGATCTTCTGAAACGAGGAGTTTGTCATAAAGAGCAGCAATACCAGGGTCTCCCTTCGCAAACACCATCTCAACTAGATCGATAGTGACTCTAAAGAAAGGCCATTCGTTGTACATTTCCTGTAGCATTTTGATGTTCTTAATGTCCTTCTGGAGTGCATATTTAAATGCTGCTCCAAAACCAAGCCAAACGGGGAGATGAAATCTGGTCTGAGTCCAGGCAAAGATCCATGGAATAGCTCTGAGTGATTCAATGCCTCCACTTGGTTTCCGTTTTGATGGACGACTACCAATGTTCATCCTACCATACTCCAATTCTGGCGTGGCCTAAAATAATGAGTAAAAGAAGTTTCGTCATTCAACTGCTATACATTGTTGGGTTAGTGATTATCCTTGAAGAAAAAGAAAAAATATGATGTGCCATTTAACTCACAAGGCGGAAATACTCAACAAACCGGGGTTCTTTGAATACAATTGAACGGTACTCTTCTGTTGAGAAAACAGCAATTTCATCCAAAAGTGCACGCCACTCGGGTTTTGGGGCGACAGGTGGACGCATCCCATGTTCAAGTGTAGCAGCAGTAAAACGTTGGAGTGTTCTGAAACACAAGTGCTCCTCCCCAAACGATTGCTCAATAACTTCTCCCTGAACTGTGACACGGAGAGATCCATGAATAGTATCTGGAGGTTGGGACAATATAGCAAGGTGAGTGGGGCCACCTCCTCTTCCAACTGTCCCACCTCGACCGTGGAACATAGTCAACTTCACTCCATATTCTTTTGCGACTTTGATAAGCTCCTCCTGAGCCTTGTACAGTTGCCAGGCTGCCGACAGTCTACCAGCATCTTTGCCAGAGTCTGAGTACCCAATCATCACCTCTTGCTTACCATTAATCCGATTTCTGTACCAATCGATGGAGAAAAGACGTGCAACAGCAGCGGGAGCAGTTTCAAGATCATCTAATTTCTCAAAAAGTGGAACAACTCGCAATGGGGTCTTCACATGGCATTCACGCTGTAGAAGCTCAACTGCTAACACATCAGATGGTGCCGTAGCCATTGAAATAATGTATGCTCCAAAGCAGTCGGGTGGGAGTTCCGCTAAGACGTGGAACGTATCCAAAACATCAGCAATCTCTTCAGTTTTTGGAAGATCTGGTCCAAAGAGGGGTCTCTTGCCACTAAGTTCGGACAGCAGCCATTCCTGCCTATGCTCTTCTGACCATTCTCGATAGGAACCAATTTCCAAGTGTTTGGTAATGGCATCTAGGACATCAGTGTGTCTGTCCGATTCTTGTCTTATATCAAGTCTCACAAGTGAGAGCCCAAAGGTAGAAACTTGCCTTAGAAAATCCAGAAGGCTTCCATCAGCTATCGACCTGTCCCCACAAGCACAAAGAGATCTATAGCAGAGCTCGAGAGGTTCTAAGAACTGCATAAAATTTAAAAATTGATTCAGCACCTTTTTAATATATCTGGGGTAAAAAATTCATTATGTGGAACCTAAAAACTCAAAATGCAAGAGCGCCGAATAATATATAGCTTGCATTCACAACAAAAAGAGAAGTGTGGACGTGTGCAAGTCCAGGCAGACATTCAAGCATATGTGGAAACTAAACTACTTCAAAATTTCATGCTTAAGAGAACGTTTTGTCGTTATGGGAAGATTAGCGCATGCCATAGGTGCGCATGAACATGTCAGTGGTTAATTTGGAAGATGAAGGAAAAAATACCTGCTCAACATTGATGTATGTCGCCTCCTCAGGAATATCAGATATTCCTTGGGCTAATAAATGACGTGAACGCTCACGTGTCTGATAGAGCTTATCTCTCACATCACCAAGAATGACACGATAGGGTTCATTGGGTGGAACTTGTTTCCAAAATTCTGCATGGCAGAAGGGCCAAATTTTGAACTCCAGAGAGAGAGAGAGAGAGAATTCTATATACAGAGTAAGAATAAATATCGAAAGCAGCCATTAAATTAGCCTCTGGTTCTGAAATTCATATTCATAGGAAGAGGTGGTATGTCTCAATATAAGAATCAGAAAATTGTATTTAATATTGACTGGAGAGTGCATAGATTACCAATGTAATGCTTAGCATCTCTCTTTGAGGATCTATGGAGTTCATCCGCTCGAACGCGAAGCTCGTCACTGCAACGCCACATAGACAACTGGCAAGAGCATAGGAATTAGAAAAAAGAGAAACATAATATAGGATTACAGCCTACAAGCTGAAATAAAAGAAGCTGAAAAAATCTCAGATAAACTTTACCACAAATTAGTTATTGAATACCTCAAACATGAGATCCTCTATTTGGGAATAGTACAACTTAGCAGCCATCATTCTAGCCAATAGGCAAACATCTCTTGTGACCTCAGGAGTTACCCTTGGATTGCCTGCATTTGAATTTACACAGACGTTAAGCATTATAAAACAAGGAAAAGTTATGCAAAGTCTCTTCGAAATTACAGTAAAATGTTATTCTGTATTATTGTTAGAAAGTCATAGATATAGAACAACTAAAAGACGACTGCAACAATGTATGAAAATGATAAAATATATTTAAACACAAATTAAATCTTTCAACCAGATATGTTCTGTTGCCTGTATTCTAACTAATTTGTGACACTATATAATAGATGGTATTTGTCTTGGGCAATAAGGAATATACCATCACGATCTCCACCCATCCAAGAAGAAAACTGAATTAGAGGGGCATTGTAAGGAACGCGTTCATTAATCCCGATATTCTTAAGTGCTGTATCAACACGTCGTAGAAACTTCGGCACGCCATTCCAAATTGTCTCATGGAAGTAGCTCATTCCAGCTCTCATTTCATCTTGTGGGGTAGGAGGAGTCCTCCGTATCTCATCAGTTCTGAAGGCAGCTTGAATCTGCAATCATATAGGAGAGAACAAAATCAACAGTATAAGCAAGCTGTTTCTGGAGAATCTTACAAACATCTAATCTCATATTTAAGCTACATAAAATGTTAGTCATTCAAAAAGAAAACATTCTACATGACAAATACAGCTATCCAGGGAAAATAATTAAGAACTCAATTTTAATCGAAGATAACAAGCCTGTGTCCACAGAACATCTTTTAATCTGCCTTGAAATGATAAAGTCATGTGGGGGATTGGCATTTGCCTGCAGAGACGTGCTGTTTTGAGTTAAGTAATTTAGATCTGGCAACTAATTTAGTGTATTCCATATAAATGTAAATGCATTTATTTGGAAAAAAAAAAAAGCATGGATGATTTGCACTGGAACTGTAATGTTTAAGATAATTTCCTGAGAATGAAAGCCATTCATTGTAGAAAGACATCTCATATAAATATAGAATGATGCACCTAACTTGTAACTAAAAAACCTAAAATTGCAATATAATTTATGCACTCATTCCAATAGAAAGCAAAAACTACTTCAAGATTGATTTGCATAATAGAAGGAACATAACTTCCAATCAGATCTCGAAAGGCATATTGTTCTTTTATGATTTACATCTGGCATAAAAATGCAGATAATCCTTTACCACATCATTTTCAATAACTTGAAAGTGAAATTTGATATGATAATAAGAATGTGTAGATTGAGAAACTCTCACTTTACAAAGACATGGGTCACATTGATGGAATCTAGATTTCCACATAAAAGCAATTGAAGATACAAAAAGGGATAGATAACTGCTAAGAATATCAGGAGCATAAGATCAAAAGATAATATTTATCCATCCATGCGTATAATCTAAAGTAGCAGGAAATAACTAATGAAGCACCCAATATTTACCTCCCTCTGTAAAGCCTCATCAAACTCCTGTTTATCATCAGGTGTAATGTCTTTGGCATACAACTGAGCCAAGCAATCTCGAATTCTGGATAAGATGAAATCATGAAGAGAAGTTAGAAAAGGTTAGAAGAAAGAAGGCTCTTTATAGGAACATAGAAATTAAAAAAACCAAGTAAGTGATATGAATCTTGAGTTTGTAATCCAATAAACATAAAATCTGGAAAAACAAACCTCCCATGCTTCTGAAGTAATGATCTTCGAACAGATTGAGTTGGATGAGCAGTAAACACCAAATCCACAGTTTGATTCTTCAATGCATCAAAAACTTCTTGTGGAGACTTCTTTAAATCAACTACAAGTCTCTTGAGAGTCTCTTCGATGTCTGATTCAGTAGTTGCAGAGCTTTCATCAGTGTAATCACCTTTTTTCTTTTTATTCCGCCGGCGGTAAGCAATCTGAACCTCCTCAGCCAAGTTGGCCAAGTTAAGCATGTGAGAGAACGCTTTTGCAACTACAATTGAATCCCCCGGATCCAAACTAGTCAGAACATTTCCAAGCTCCTCTAACTTTTTCGGATCATGCTTGCCACCTTCATACTCAGCAGAAAGTTCATAACACTCTTGTACCTATATTTATCAAGGAATTTTTAAAAATGCAATTACTGCATCGATCCACAAATTGTTCATATACGACATTCCCACTAAAAAACTAGTGAAATTAAACAACGATTAAACAATATATATAGTCGAATCACAATGTAGGGACACTGTGATCTATCAATGCTGATTGCGACTGGAACCAAAACCATTTTGCAGATCATATCTGTCCGGAAACACAGTTTAATAAACCAAAATTAACATAAAATCTGGTGTTCGGCAGCATATGGCAGGTTTGATGCACAATATTGGGCAGCTCTATCCATTATAACTCGGTTAGATTTTAACATTGTCTTCTTCCTTAATCTTGTCCATAGTTGTCGAAGGGTGTGCAGATTTATCACAATACAAATAATCCAGCAACATTAGTTTGGCAGAAACCAAGAACTAATGAATTACCAATTTACCATAACATCAATACTATCTAAACTGTCCTCAATATCAAGATCAAACATTTGGCATCATAATCATATAAATATTAAAAAAAGCATACCGTTTCCTTGAGATCCTCTCCGTGCAAATCCTGAAGAATATCCAGAAATCGATCCAAAAGCAAAGCATCATACTCAACGAGCTTGTCATCCTCGGAAACTTTCCCAGGCACCAAAAGCCTCAATTGGGCATCAATAGATGCCATTTTCTCCAAATTCCTACTGGCCATCAAATTCTTCACTCTTTTCTCTTAAACCCAAGTTCTGAATACAGAAATGGACTCAAACCCTGCAAAAGATGAGAACTGGCAGCGAAAATAGTAGATGATAGAAATCAAAGTGAAAGTAAATTTTGGTCCCTAGTATTCCAATAAAAATAGAATGAAATCTAAACGACTATCCAGTCAAAGAGAGAACAACAGAAATGCAGCTCATGCAAAAAGGGATTGCATTTGAAAATGATGCTTTCTTTTACTTTTTCTTTGGGCCCAGAAATCGAAATTTTATTGTAAAAGTTCTTGATAGTGTACCTCAATCCTGCGCCTCTGAATTTCTTGACGAAAAGGGATCGCAGAGAGAGTTCGGTTGTGATCCAATGCTTTGCAAAAGACAAATATATATAGGACAAAACAAGGGGAGAAGAATATATTTTATTATTACAATTACAATTATAGGAAAATTTGCACTGATTAATCTTGAGACTACCTCCCGAGTAGTATCTGTTTACTTTATTAGTCAACAGTTTCGGTTGCATTATTGTCATTTTACAACTACAGAATATTCCTCTAAAGATGCTTTATTTTTTCTTACGAAACAAGTCAAAATATCATAGAGTCAATGTTGAAGGACAAATTATATAATTTTTTAAAATATATTTCATCATCACTTTATCAAAATTTACTAAAATTTTAATTTTAATCTATAGTAATCGGCTAAATATATCTAGCACGTTAAATTATATTATGTCCCTATTTGGTGTAGTTTAAAAAATTGATAAAA
>CAIGRK010284654.1:0-13882 GCA_903798315.1 Fraxinus greggii | reverse complement strand
TGATAGCTTTGTCATTATTTTTGTCGTTACCGTGCTTCTAGCTGCTCTTGATGTTTGGGTAGTCAAGAATGTTAGTGGACGCATCTTGGTTGGTTTAAGATGGTGGAATGAAATAAACGATGAGGGTGAGAGTGTGTGGAAATTTGAATGCCTTGATCAAGAGGTGGGTCATCATGTTTCACACAACCTTAATTTGCATATTTAATATTGGTGATTCCTTCAATATATTTAAAGGTTGTACATACTTTCAGTCTCTACATCATGAATTCATACGTTGCTTAAGTCACTTGTTCTGACTTACATTTTACCCAATTTCCTGCTCTCCCCTGCTTAGTCATTGGCTCGGATTAATAAGAAGGATTCGTGGCTGTTCTGGTGGACCTTATACCTTACTGTAAGTATAGATCTGTATTAAAGTATATCATTGGACCCCATATTTTTAATATTCAACTCAATTAATTCGTAGAATTTTGAAAAGAGTTATGCCAATACATGTTATGGATGTGCAATTTCTCTGGAAAGATGTTTGCCTCATAGCCATCTTTGTCAACTAGAGAAGTAGCTTCTTTGACACGCATATGGCTATCTCAGATTGGTTTAAAGCATTACTTAGATTTGGATCCTACATTATCATATCTGGTGGTTTTGATACAGCTAGACTGAACCCAGTTGTTTCTGTAAAGTTGATTTGAGAAATATTTCATATATTCTCTGTCATAGCTAAATGATCTTGCTTGTGCTTGTAGGCTGTTTTGTGGCTCTTCCTTGGGATATTTTCCCTCATAAGGTTTCAAGCTGACTATCTTCTTGTTGTTGGAGTTTGTTTGACCCTCAGCATTGCAAATATTGTTGGCTTTACTAAATGCCGAAAAGGTGTGATGACTTACTGATCTAACCTTTATATTTCATCAGTTTTCAACATGTTTCTTCCAGATATAATGTTTGATATACCTGTGTATACACTTTTATTTATGACATTATGAGGAGTAATATATTGCTGGCTGCAAATTATAGCATGTCAGTTCCATTAATAGCACCCAACCACACTTTGACACCAACTGCTACTTCTGCATTATTTGGTCCATTTATCTTAACTGCTACTTCTGCATTATTTGGTCCATTTATCTTTCTATTCATGCAAGAAGAGATCCCTTTATTGGTTTTAAACCTGTAAATACATTTAAGAGCATTTTTGGGTTTATTATAATGAAGAGTAATGGGTTCTATGAAATGTGTGTATATTAAGTGGTTAGTAGTTGACAAGTTGTGTATATTTGGTTAAAATTAATGAATGATTTTGACGTCAAATTATAAGATCATAATGAAACCTAAACAAACACTATATTGTATGTTGTGTAGTTTAATTTTGTATGGGTCCCACAAGCATGTGTATATATATGTGTACATGTATTGTTGACTCGTTCTGGTAAGGAATAAGCATGTTACTGATTTTGTCTGACATATTTTGCCTCTGGTTGAACTTATCTTAGTACCTTACAGAGCATAGTCGAGGGCGTTTATGTAATTCAAACTAGTAAGAAAGGATGATCTTTCTATATCCTACTAGGCATCTGCACTCTCCATTGGGCATCTCTCTCTCGTCATGGGTTAAGTTCTCAAATTATCAACCTGTGATATGCCCTTTTTTTATTTTATGAACATTTGTCCCTATTGTGGTTCGAGTTAATTCTATGGTATGAAATCCAACGTCTTGGCTGCCCAAACCCCATTCGGCCAGCCTAGCACCAGTAACCTTTCCACTAATCTATCTCTCTTTCACCTGCCACAGAATCACCATATGCATTGTCAATAAATACTCAACGTTATTCTTTCAAAATTGGAGCTAACACATTGTTATTGATTCATACCGCGTAGCGCCCACTATAACATTTGTGATCTTGTGATGGAAATCAAGCCATTTGTTTCCACCACCAGTAGGCAGACTGCAGATTTCACAACACAATCTGTGTACTTGTATTTTCTGTTCTTCTGTTGCGATCATCTTTCTATATTCATTGTATTGCACAAGAACTCTAAGTCGAACTCTTTCTGTGGAGAGATGCAAAGTCTCTCGTCCAGTGGAGAATTGAGTATATAGATGATTGCAAAATGTGTTGATACAAAATTTTTGGCGAAGCTCTATCTACTAGTGGGAATTGAGAATTCTTCCGAGTTCTTGAGCTTTATTTATTTATAATGCCATTAAATTACACCTCAACGTCTTGGCAGTTTTGTCATGGAAAAATGTGCACGTAGAGTAAGTTAGCAAGACTCCTAGATTTACATTTGTGTGTATGTATGCATCTCCTCTAGCACTAAAATTTTCCATTCTGTTGATTCCAGATGCTAAGAAGCAGCTTCAAGCGTTTGCCACCCAGACCCTTGCTTCTCGGTTCTCGTCTACCATACAATCAGCATTTACCGTCGTTTGAATGTGTGGACAGATGAACGGAGGAAGATGAAAACTGCATTGAGAATCTTTAAGAAGTGCTGCTTCCATTTAGGTGATTTGGAGTTTTCTTTTGCAGTGTTGTAGAGATATAACAGCAGCATACGGCAGAGGGTTTTCCATACAGGCAACTTATTAACTATTTCTCAAGAGCGTTTGGTTCTTTTTAATTGTTTTGCCAACATTTTGCTTTAAACTATTGAGCAATTCATTTTGTTCGTGCCTATCTGAAAATCAACAACGAATCACTTGAGAGTTCACCTTGACTTGGTCAAAGGAGCTTTTTATTGGAGTGGCCAGATAGATCAGAACGTAAGGTCAATTCAAAACTCCATCAATATAATCCGACCCATGAGACGTCGTTTGAAAACATCATTATGATATAAGTAAAAAGGTGTTGCCCTTCAATGGTATCGAAGAGGCTGGATAGATTGGCACAAAAGGTCAATTCAAGACTTCGTCAATACAATCTGATCTATCATACGTCATTTGAAAACATCACAATTCAAGACTCGGTCAATACAATCTAATCTATCAGACGTCATTTGAAAACATCATTATGATGTGAATAAAAAGGTGTTGCGTTTGAGTGGTATTGGTCAGTACAGAAGGTTAATTTAAGATTCCATCAATACAATTCGACTTGAGACACCATTTGAAAACATTATTATGATATGATTAAAAAGGTGTTCTCCTTGAGTGGTAACACTGCTCATGGCAACTAATCAAGAAAAAGTAATGATGGTCTAAGGTATCATGATGATCCATTATAATCGAACTCTCCATCCAGTCAAATCTCTTCAAAATAGTCAATGGCATACGGATCTAGATCGAACAGTGTAATTTAACATGATTAGGATATCAAGCTTGAGTCCAATAGATGAATAGGGACGTCAAAATAAGCCAGAACACCCAGGTCGGAGCATTCCAGCCTGCTAAAAGCTCAACACTGGGGCCCCCTTTATTAGACCGTGACAAGCTACCCAAAAAAGGGTCTTGCTAGCCCAAGAATTGTTGAAGATGCCGATTGAGTAACCGTTATTCGAATTCAAAGCTTCTAAAGGTGCCCTTTCTAAAGTGTCCCCCGTGATATGACAACTCTTTGTATGTACTGAAAAATGTCACCACCATTACTCATTATGGTGGTCTTAGATTCAGCAAGCCAACAATATCAATATTTACTGTTTGTCAATCTCCAATTTATCCACCATGCCGTGTAGGTATAATTATTTCGACAAAAAATAAAGAAACGTGCTGGTGCTGGTATTATAGCATAAACAGGAATGCAGAAATTACAAGAGTCCACTGTCCATACAAATCTACCTCACGATAATGGCGATCTCTATGAAAAACAAAATTAAGCAGAGAAAACAGATTGCTGTAGTAAAGCAAGATGAACATGATACAAAGCCCTCAGAACGGGAAAGAATTTCCACTTCAACAAGGATTCGGCTATCAAAATCATTAATAAAAACTAAGCCAACGGAATAAGCTCTCTCAGGGCAATCCGACTGGCCAGAGCCAGTCTAGACCCTCATAAAGCCCCTCCCCTTAAGTTGCACATGTGCTCTGGATATACCTACGAGAAATGTGAAAAGGGAAGCCGTCAGCAGTTGAAATAAACCATGTAGATGTACATGCAGATCAAGTTGCCAAAAACTTCTCTTATTTTTAAATAGGTAAAAGAGAGAGAGAGACCAATGCCGTTGACGGAGGGAGTGAAGTCCAAGCTTGTCAGTTATCTCAGCAACATTCGATCTTGTTTGTTTGCAAATACAAGCAGCACTGCATCCCTCAGTTCATCCTATACAGGCATTAGTTCAATATCACCGTCAAAAATCAGGCAGTAAAAAACCTACGACATGCGTCTCGCATCAATTAACTAAACGGGCTTTATAGCCTCTGCTAATACTCTGATACCTCAGTCAAGCAACTGAGCAAGTCATTAATAAGCAATTCTTACATTTTCTAGAACCATCTCCAAGTTCTTGTCTTATATATTTATCACAGCCTAATTTCAATGTACTAAATACCAACAAGAGGCACGTCGCATAGATTAGTTTGATTACCTCATTCAACATCCTGTGCAGCTCGTCCCTAGCCTCGAATATACGATCCCGATCATTACTATCAACCACAAAGATGAGTCTTCGAGTGTTTTGAAAGTAATGTCTCCACAATGGTCGAATCTGGATAAATGGAGTTCAGAGTAAACTCAGACATAGTATTCAAATTTTGGAAACACTGAACTTTTAGTTAAACAAATGACAGCACACATGAAACAGCAGAAAAAATTAAGAAATTATTTGTGCATAAACATGCCCCAAGTACCATCATTAAAACATCATGGATTGATCCATGTAACTCTGTTCTATCTTTTCACTTCTAAAATCGAATGTGGGGCTAGGTTCAAGGAAATATTCAACTTACAGTACAATGCCGAACATCTGGCATCTATTTTATGCAACCCCAAAAGGATTGAATAATGGGAGCACATTATTTTTTGTCTTCGGGAAATGATAAGGGGAGGAATAGTAGCAGCCATTTACATAAGCAGGTGACATTTTAGTTTTGAGGGTGTAATAAGCATAAGTTGATTGAGCAACATTCGTATAGGAAATGTAGACCCAAAAACAGTTACCGTCTCACCGAGTGGTAAAAATCATCTATTATCGTTATTTCTCCATAAGATTCTTAATTATATTCATCTTAACGATTACTTGCTTAGTCCCATAGTTGCCGAGTCATTTGCAACAGTGAAAGTCAAACTGTCTTATTGTTATAGCAATGTTTAATGTGATAAAACAGTCAATTGGTACAATTTTTAACATAACATTTTTGGGAAAATTAGTGCGGTTCCCCAACCTTTAAAGGGTGTGGTTTTGACGTCCACATTGGCAGTTTCTGTCACATAGGGATCCAAAGCACACATTTTTTGAAAGTTAAATAACTAAATTAAGTAAAATGCAGGCAATAGCATTTCAAGAAAAAGTAAATTTGACTATTCAAAGGTAGTAGGTGTAGCATTTTCCGTCACATGGGGACCCAAAGCACACATCTTTCGAAAGTTAAATAACTAAATTAATAAGTAAAATGCAAGCAATAGCATTTCAAGAAAAAGTAAATTTGACTGTTCAAAGATAGTAGCGTAGCTCTATGTTGCTCTGATCCTCCAAAGGATAAAGGTATGGGATCCTTGTGGGATCCTGCAAGTCAAAATAGGATCATTTTTATAACATTTTTCTTATTTCGGATTGTATTTAAAATTATTTCTGATGTATATTTCATTTTCTAAGATTTGAAACGAAATTCAAAAGAAGTATCATAATTTGTTTGTAGAGCTACATTTATCCCCTGTTTGACCATTATTTGAAAATTTTTTTTTCTACGTACTTATTTTCAACCACATATTCACCAATAAAATATTTTACACGTAAACTCAAAATTTTTTCTTTCTTTTTAATCATACATTCTACTAAAAATTACTATTCAAAACATTTTTTTCCTCAAATAAGCATCTAAAAATATGAGTACATAAATTTCTATAGTAATTTTAAATTTATAAGCTGTATCATCGTATCCATGTCTGAATTTTAGATTTTTTTAGCTGTATCCCCATATCCTATTTAAAAAAATAAAAAATAAAAATTGAGGATTCATCTCTTGCACTCAAGTTCAAGCGACATAGGTCATGGTACGATTTTGGAAGGACAAGAACTTCTTAGTTAGCACTGAGGCAACTTGACAAAGGCTACATATATCAAACATTATATCCATATTTCTTCCAGGAAATGCAACAGATGAAGCACATTCCCCAGTATAACAAAATGGTCTAGATGAGGGCAAGAAAAATTAACTCTGATGGCATAATAGAAAATGAGTATGAACGTTCATGAATGCCATGTCCAGGCCTATTGCTTGATACTTAACTAACTTTTACCACCGAATCACATCTATCTCAAGACATAATATAAACTTGCTGCAGTGGAAGAAGTCAATTGCAAGCCAAGCAGCTTCATTGAATAAGCAAGCACAGGCTAAGAAAGTCCAGAGCTTCTACGAAAATTCATTGTTACCATACTATGTAAGCCTTGTTTGGTACAGATTAAAATAAAATTCTTAGGAAATTTTGATAAAAGTTGATGAAATGCATTGTTAAAAAGTAATGAGACATATGAAATGTATGGCTAAAAAGTAGTCGGTTCTACTTTTGGAGTTTGTATGACATATTTGAGTTCAAATTCATCGCATTGATGGTGGAAGAAGGATAAGTGACCCAATGTTATCTGGAGATAATAGTTCAGGCATTGCCCGTGTACATGAAAGTACAATTAGCATTCTAATGCTTCTACTTCAAACATTAAAACATTCTGTGGTTTGAATTCTAAATTACAACGAAGTTCTAGCTTGTTAAGTATACCAGGTACTGCATATACATTACCAACATGTATCGATTGTAAATATTGTGGCACACGAAAGTTTAATAGAGAAACTAAAAGCTTATGTTGTTCAAATGGAAAAGTTAAAAACTTTTCATGCCTGAATCACCAATTCAACTGTACAACTTGTTCACTTTTAAAGAACTTACATGTATGGAGTTAATAAAAAAATTGCAATGGAATATAATAATCATTTTGCATTCACTTCATTTGGTGCAAAGTACGACAAAGAATTCTTTCAAGCATATAAAGGTATATACACATTTAGGATTTATGGACAAGTACATAATTATGCAAATCAATTTATGCCAGATAATAATGCACTTTCTTTTAAGCAATTGTACTTTTTATGATATTGATAATGAGCTTCAGCTTCTTAATGAGAATTTCACAAAATTTTGTTAAATCTGCTTTGATTCTTTTAATTGAGATCCCGAAAGTAAATCCGTATAGTAAATTCTCTAGATTTGAAGTGATATGAATAATTTACACAACCATTGAATACAGATAAGATGTGATCCAGGAGTCGACCAAAGAGTTTTTAAAACTCTTACATCATCTCAAGTAGTTGATGTATGGGTCGAAGATGATGACAATGCAAAGGCTCTTGTTCGCGATATTACTATATATGGACATGCTGAGGATTCATACAAATTACATTATTATTATTATTATGGTTGTAACGATCTTTGGCAATATCCTCTATTGTTCCCATATGGGGAATCTGGTTGGCATGAAGATATTCAGAGGCATAAAACCACACATTCTGAACCTGAACATTTGCACAAGTCTATGTTATTTCCTAGTACTGCTAATTGAGCAGTTGAAATTTTTGAACAAGAGAACGAAGGATTGCAAATAAATGTTTTAGTCCATTTTGAAAATTTTTCAGCATGAATGTTTCAAATGACTACTGAAATTGGTGTTTCTGACATCCTGCAATATTTAATGAAATGCCAAAACGGTCTCAGGTTTCTTTTATAGAATATTATGCATACAAGTTACAAATCATGCTTCCTGACAAGTATTTGTTGCTTCTCACTAGGAGACTATTTCAACAATATGTTATAGATATGTATGTTAAAATTGATACTACTACATTAGATTATTTTCTTAATAACCAAAAAAGAATTCATATTGAACTTTATCAGAGCATTGTAGATAGTGTTCAAAATTGGAAAACAAGGGGTTCTAAAGTTGGAAGAAAGTTTGTTTTACCACAATCTTTTACATGTGGCCCTAGAGATGTGTTAAAGAGATACATGAGTGCAATGGCTCTTGTAGATTGTTATGGAAAGTCAGATATATTTTTAACTACAACATGTAATCCAAATTGGTCAGAAATTAAGGAAGAATTGAAACACAAAGAGGAGATTCAAAATCGACCAGATTTAATTACACATGTATTCAGAGCAAAACTGGAAGAATTAAAAAATCATTTCTACAAGAAAAATCTATCAGGCACAGTTGTTGCTCATATATATGTAATTGAATTTAAAACAAAAAAAAAAGATGTTTCCTCATGCACATCTCTTGAATTGATTTCTTTAATTTGGTTTATTTGTAGAAATTTGCAGAATTTCGTGTGTTTCATAATCTCATTTGTCTAGATGGTATATGACTTATGAGGACCAGGTCGTTTTACATGTATACATATTCATAGCGCAAATATGCACACAAACACGTACATCTAGTGACACTTGAGAATTTAGATATGTTTTTTATTTTTTGCTTTGAAAGATATGATCACATCAATGTTGATATTGACCTTTTAGGCACTTATTGTTCTCGTACTTGATTTAGGTCAATTTAACAGTAATTTGCAATTCAAGGTGAGATCATTGAAATTTTGTACATGTATCTTTCCTGATAGCATTGATTTGAGTTTTATCATGAAATATTTTCATTTCCTACTGGGTAGTTTTTTCGTTGAAATTTTCTATTTTGTTATGCCCCCTGACTTCATCTACTTCTTTAAGCTCAAAAGGAAAAGTTGGGACTATTGGAGGAGAATGAATTGGAAATAGACATGTTTGGATNTTAGGTCAATTTAACAGTAATTTGCAATTCAAGGTGAGATCATTGAAATTTTGTACATGTATCTTTCCTGATAGCATTGATTTGAGTTTTATCATGAAATATTTTCATTTCCTACTGGGTAGTTTTTTCGTTGAAATTTTCTATTTTGTTATGCCCCCTGACTTCATCTACTTCTTTAAGCTCAAAAGGAAAAGTTGGGACTATTGGAGGAGAATGAATTGGAAATAGACATGTTTGGATCACAAACATGTAATTTTCATGTTGTACTCCCATGATTGTTCTATGTCATTTGGCAGTATGGGTGTACGTGACCATTGATGGATTTAATCACGTTAAATGTGAGGAAAATCGTTTTGATCCTATGTCAATATAACTGATGGACGAGATTGTTTGAAAATACCCATAATAATAATAAAAAAAATTTGAGCTCATAAGGTTGTGCACATTTGTAAGATTACATGTATGACACAGTGAAAAATTATTGAAAAATTTCAACGTGTGGGGCCACACACACATGTGTGTGTGTATTAAATGTGTGGTGCTATATTAAAGATTAGTCAATAAAGTGATCCAGTAAAGTTAATTTTTGGACTAATGGATATTAATTGTCATGAAATTAAAGTGTAGAGACCAGAACGGTTACTTTAAATTGATGATGGGCCAATTTGAAAGAACCAAAAGATAATAACTGAATATAAAGTTATTTTATAATGGGGTTATGGTTCCCAATTAAACGTGAATTTTCATATCTTTACATCCCCATCAATAAAGAGAAAACTCGAAGGAGACTACGTATCAATTGGAAGATCATAATTCGTTCAAACAATCAGACACGTGAATCAAGGTATGCTTTCGCTTTAATCTTCTCTTTGATTTCAACATGGAGTTTATATATGCATGTGATTAGGGCTTGATACAGTTTTGTATTGATATTCCCCTTTCACAAATCCAACAATAAAAAACATCATGTGGTATTACTTCGTCCATCTACGCATGCGAGATTCTATATATACCCTTAATTCTTTATGATATGATGTCTATAGGATACATTGGAGAGTTTGAGTACGTCGATCATTACCGATATGGTAAAATTGTGATTGAACAAATGTGAAGTCATCAGCCCTCACTTTGATATTGGTGTCCGGGAAATTGAGGGATGGGCTACAAGGTTTCTTCCCTTTAGGCAGATAATGTATAAAGAATATTATACATTAATATTTGGATGATAATCACTTGGTGAATATTGAGCTATCATCCAGGCAATATGATGATATGTGTGTGTGTGTGTTCTGCACATGTAACTTTATTTCATGGAATATTGTTTTGGAGCACGCATCATCTCTTATTCAAACTTTTACTAAGGTATCTTCAATTGGTATGTGAATGGGATATCACCATTCCCAAATAGCATTCACATCTTCGTATCATGAAATGTGATTATTATGTTTGGTTGTACCCTAATTTCATCTATCCTTTCTGCTGGCGTCATGGACCATGAAGAGGCTAAGAGAAAGAATGTTGGTCGAAAAGAGCAATCCCTGCACACATTAGTTTCTAATGTGAGTGATCCGTACCTGAATCAACATGGTACTTGAAAAAATTAAGTGTGATCCATGCTTTGGTTGCTTGGAGCTAAACCTTGATGCTTTAAATACGGACTCTTCATGTCCCGTCTATAAGCATTTTATCAAGGTCCGACAAAGTGGCTTTTAGATTATTGCTTTTATTACCTTGATGATTTTTGTCATCCAATATTACGACTTCTGTTGCAATTCTTCAATATTATTAGGTTCCATTTAATAAAAATTAGGTTCTCTCGTGATTATATCTTATTTTCATAATGTTCGATAATAAAGTTGAGTATTGACAATTCTTAACTTCGGATATGCGAGTAGGTGGAAAAATGTCATATTGTGCATCCAGGGTTTAAGAAGAAGTCACCAATAAAAAAGGGAGAAATTTATTTTCTAGAGACGTTAATATTACTTTCTAAGTAACACGGTCCGTGGATTGCACGGACAATGGACTAACATATATAGATAGATAGATAAATCACTAAAAAAATTGACAAGGAGTACGCTTATTGCAAAATCCAGTGCCAATTAATTAGTAGGATTCCACTATAGAGAAAGATTGAGATCCAATCCCATTCCCATGTCTCTACGTTGATCTTCATCTTGAGGCTCTTCCTCCTTCTCCCGCTTTGATGGCCGCCGGCAGCTAATTGAGCCGTATAATTAAGAGGCATTTGCTGCGGATCATCCATGAAATCTTCTGGTTGAAACGACGGATTCCAAGCCACCACCGGCGACGGCGGCGGCTTATCATCAATTAGTTTTACACCGTCTTTCTTGTTAGATTGATCTCGACCGTTCATCATACTTTGACGAATATCTCGTATGCTTTTGATTAAAGCGAAGAACGATTCCATCTTTTCTTCTTCGTTTTCCATGTTCTCCGTCTTTCTCTTCTTTCTCTCTCCATCCATTTTGGGAGAGCGAGAAAGGGTTGGAAGGGGTATATATCCTTGCGGAATGCCGACTCAACCACGGAATTACTTTCCCAAGACGAACATTAAGGAAAAAAGAAAAAAAAGGCAATTATAGTGACTTAATTATGCCCTTCCCATATGCCCTTCCCATTATTTTCGATATAATTTTCCTCTTACTTATTTTCAACTATATATTTTCTAATAAAATAATATTAATCGCAAGTCAAAATTTTTTAATTATTTTTTAACTATACATTTTTCATCAAAATATTATTTCAAAATGCATTTTGTTCAGAAAATGGGGTTCCAATGGGCTTTAAGTTGACTTATTCACATCACAATAATTATTTTAAATACTACGATAATGTCACTGGTATAGGTGAGAGTAGAGACACAATCGTATGGACCATTCTTTTAAAAAAATGTTGCGGCATCGGCATTATTTCACAATAGTGTAGGTGTAAACATAAATGCGATTGAATATTATAATACGACTAGTTTAGCCTCGTGCTTTGCACGTGTAGTTGAGTCGGACTGTAAATGGTGGTTATCTGTATGGAGTGTTGTAACTATGGATTTAAGTCGAAGTTTAATGAAAGAAACGAATTCAACTTATAATAACATGAGATAAAATTGAAATTCAATTGATAAAGGATCAATATGGTAAACTATCATCTCTAATATGCTAAGGCAATAACAAGATGTAAACTTGAGTATTAACAATAATGAAAGACTGATTAATTGGTTTTCACAATGTTGATAATAATAAGATGTAAACTTGCAAGTGCATAAAGCAACATATTGAAGACATATCAAACAATAATCACATCAATCTCATGTGTCATATCATGATTTCATGACATGTATAACCACATGTCATGAAATGATGTTATCAAGTTATATAAACATGCCCTTAAGTCATGAAAACACTGAGTATGACCAAACAATCAATGGATCGAAAAAAAAAAAGTGCAAAAAATTAAAGTAAAACACAGGAAACTTTTCTGCCCGAAACTTCAAAAGTTCGATGACTACTTTCAACATTTAATTCGCGCTAAAATCAAGCCAAACCTAGAACAAAAGATACAACCAACGTTGAAGATTACAGAGCCTTAGCCATTCGGACTTATTTCTCTAAATAGCCAAACTAACCCTAAAATTACTATCACCAGGAACATCAAAAACCTAATCTATACACTTTTTGTATCACAAAAATCAGAGAATGCCAAGTTCTTGATCTATCAAAATCAAGTAAAAAACAGAAAAGATAAAAATTAGAATTTCTTGAGTGAGGTGTTTGAGAGAGAGAGAGATGAGAGATTAATGATTTGTTTGAGCTCCATTTTTCAAAAAAAAAAAAAAAATAGATTTTGTAACATTAATTTTTGAAGAATATAGGATTAAAAAGTAGAATAAAATTGTAAAATTTATTTCATTGGATGAAAGTATGATTGAAAAAGAATTTGAAAATAAAAAATTTTAAAAAATGGAGCTCAAACAAGGCTAAAGATTAAAGTCTCTTGAAAGCAATGTCATCTTGATTGATTATAAATAGTAACCAAACAAGAGCTTAAGAATAACGTTATGAACATGTTTGGTACCGTTAGAAAATCTAATTAAAATCTAAGTCACAATCAACAATTAATAATTACACGTTTCAAAAGATTCAGAACTTTTGAACCACACAATCCATCAACTTTTATGTTGATTTTGACCTTTACCGAAATGGGCTAAGGTGGTCCATATCTAACATTACATGTGAATCATGTGATATGCGGCGACTTGATGGCGGCTGCTAATTCATAGGTACGATCCCAACGATATAGTTTGCACATGGCCCCAAATAAATGCATAATTAAAAGCATTTTAACGTGCAGCTTTGTTTGACCTCAACCAGAGATTCATTAAACTATGGCTATTATAAACAACCATGCTACAGGTACACTAACTTTGACATTAAATTTGACATTATATCACGTGGCGACATCACATTGGACAGTTTTTGAAAACAACACACTTTTCCGTCAAACACAATTTAAATTTACACATGGTGTGAAACTTAATGTCAACAAAATAATGTACAATGAGCATTATTCTATTATAAAACCTGAGAAATTGCTCGATAATAATTTTCAGTCGTGCTACATGTACAGAGAGAGGGGGTGATTTTTTTGACGACCCCTCACACAAGTTAGTAATTTCATTTTTTAATCACAGTGAAACCCTTGTGAGATGATGTCAACCTCTTCAATCAATCACTTCCTGTACAAATGAAAAAACTGTAATATTTTAAGATCTTTTTATGACAAGTTTATTTATTAACTTTTTATGCATAAAGTAAATAGTTGACAGATTTAAAAAAAAAAAAAAATATTGTTAATGCAATTAGAACTTTGAAAAAGTTAGGTCCTATTTAAGCCACATTTTTTTACTCATTTTTAATTTTTTACTCGTTTTTAATCG
>CAIGRK010284632.1:0-10531 GCA_903798315.1 Fraxinus greggii | reverse complement strand
ATATGTTTTAACACAATTCATTTCATATCAACTTCAACAATGTTATTTTCAAACATTTTTTCAATTTCAATTGCAATAGCAAAATCATCAAAAAAAAAAAAACGAAATTTCATAAATGTCAATTATTTACATCATATGGTTCAGACTAAACATAATTAAAGAAAGAGTCCAAAACCTTAAAAAAAATAAGAAAATAATAAAACTGCGATTTTATTTGTGTCTTCCAGATTTAGAGAAAAGAACTTTGAAGAATAAATGTTGAAACAACATATATCTTGTCTACGCTTGATTTGTGAAAGATTTCCTCTTTTTCCTTTCAATTTTCTTCTGATCTTTCAAGATTGAACGTTGATTTTTAAGGGTATTTTTGTAAGTAGCCCTCATTTGAGCCTTAGCATCAGTACGTGATCCTACAACAAATGCATGCATGGGCTCTCTTGGCCCAATTCGAAGAACAATCACCTTCAAGTCTTTAACCACATCCTCATCCAAGTTGAATGTTTCTTACACGTCATTCAACTTTGTTTTAAAGTAAGTGCTTATTCGGTAGCATTTTTAAATGCTCATGGATTCCACGAAATGTCTATTAACTCATAAGATGTAGGACGTCCTACACAATGTATTGACAATGAGTGGCGATAATTGTGAAACTTACGAAAGATATAGATAAAAACTATGTTTGATCAGCTTGAAAAATAATTTAAGTTTTGTCGTATATACACTAAATTTCATCTGCCATCCTTGAAGTCTGAACATGTAGTGAAATTTCAATTAGATCATCAAACTTTAGCTCACACTAAATTTCATTTGACGTCATTGAAGTCTGAACATATAGTGAAATTTCAATTCGATCATCAAACTTTAGCTGCCGTTTGACAATCATTTTTTGAAAACTATTTTTTCCTCATTTATTTTCAACTACACATTCTCACAATAAAATATTCTGCACATAAATTAAAGTTTTTCCTACTTTTCAATTACATATTCTCTAAATCATCACTATTCCAAAACTCATTTTCATAAAAAAAAATGATTGTTAAACGGGGGCTAATTTTATCACGATTGGATTGTCGAACATCAATTTAGTTTTCAAATTTCACCACCCTTAACACATTTCAAAAGCTATCGTCTCAAAATAGTAGAAATAACTTTGTTGACAGTCATTATCATGATGTAATCGCTATGTGATACCCTAGAACAAAATTGGTAAAACGACGAAGTTTTTAAATTAAAAGGTTAAAATAAAGTTTTCTTTATTATTTTAACGCTTTTGTAACTGACATAGTGATAAATTGACATGTCATGCAGCGAATAAGTGAAAAATTTATTGTGGCATGACAGCCAATTATTTAATTATCAAAAGGTGACAAAATTTGAAATCGAATTAAAGTTCATAGTTACCTATTTTGAAATCATTGAAGTTCAATGGCCTAAGACGAATTAAAGTTTAATAACCTAAGATTTTGCTCATGTCAATAAAATTTATCCCTTGTTCTAATTTGATCACTCAAACTTGAGAAAACTTAGGAGATCGGCGTTTGAGATGATTTGAATGTTTAAAAGTTTAAAATGTCCTATTTTAAGTGAACAATCTTTTCACATCTGAAGACGAGACCTGTAAACCATTTTTTTGTTCTTGTTTGGCCTCAACAAGAGTAATTCACCCATTTGAGCCATATCTCTATTTAATTCTTGGGAATAGGCTAGCAGCATTTACTACACTTCCTTGTCGGGTAGCGTTGGTAATTGAGGGGCCACAAATTATGCTTGTGGTTGAAATTTGTTTCAATCTTTGCATGGCGCTTACCTACTCTCCCATTTACCATCTCTTGCGCCAAATTTTAACCAGTCAGCTTTCCTAAATTCTCTCTATCGTCCCTCTCATCTCTCCCTCCATCTCTCCAAAAAGGTATGCATTTCCTAGACTGCTCACTTTCTCATTGTCTATGCTTTGATTTCGTGTGTGGGTTTTCTAATTTTGTGATCTGTTCTTCAAATATTTGTGGGTTTTGTTTAAAACAGTTAGTCATGTTATTTGAAGTTTAATGTGATTGTATTTCGATTATCAACTACATTTTTTACTGGTAGAGTGTCAGAGTTAGTTTGAAAGATGTACAATTAAGCAGAGGTTAGGTGATCATGGTAGCTCAATTTGAAAAAATAGCAACAATTTCCAATGGAAAAGGGTTCTTTTTATTTTTTATCATTTCATTTCTTTTCATTTTTTTTTTTTAACTGTAAAGAAGAAAAAAAATAGATGTCTGTAAGAGATAATATTTAGCACCTGTTTTGAACTGCGCCTTTTTTCTGGCCCTATTCACTCCTGAGAATAACTAGCTAATGGGGTGGGAAGGATAAGTTCTGAAAGTAATTAATGAGAATCAGTGCTGACACTATTTTGAGTTGGTATACTCGCATGCAGGCTAAAGTGTTTGTGTAGTGATTTCAAACTATGCCTATGAATAAGTATGATAGACAATTATATATGCTGATCAATATTTCAAGTGTGAGTTATATGTGTGTGTGTGTGTGTGTGTGTTTTAGCACCATCAGGCATTTCACTCGCTAAAATACAGAAGCTCTTCTGAAAGGGTAAATACAGGCAAATTGGACATGTTGCTAAAATGACTCACCTGATAAGCCTAAAGTTTGATCCTTGTATTGATAAACTTGAGGTTCCTTTTGGCTGGATTTGAGAGGATGGTTATAACATTGTAAAGTATAAATGTAAGATAGTAGAAAATATATGTAGTTATAGGAGATTGGCCTCTTTTGGTTCTTTCCGAGAAAAGGAAAGTAAACATAGATTGCTGGGTAGACTCTTGGTGTTTTTTGTGAGTAATCATTCTGCAAACACGAGGAATTCCTTGCACCAAAATTGTCTAAGAAGCACTGTACATGTGATTACCATTTGACCTTAAAATTTGTTGTTGAAGTTATGCTCATGAGTAGTCTAATTAATACCAGCACGTTTATCTTTATTAATAGAAAGGTACGTACCAAAACAGCATCAACAATTCTTGTTACAGCTTCAATATTAAAAGCATGATAATGTGATCCACCATATTTAGCATAAAATCATTTATCTTTTTTCCGTATTAAATTTGTGTAGGACCTTATGCACGAAATATTATTCTGTATATGCCTCACACTCTTCTTTTCAGTTTTACAGTCCCAAAATTTTGCAGGAAAACTGGTAGCTTGGGTAATTTGTTTTGTGTAATAATTCTTTCTGCGTCACTTACAAAAGCCACATTGAAACTTGAGCTTCCATCAAAGATAAGAACACTATGGCTAAGAATGGGTTTATTCATTCTTCTGTCAAGTCACCGCAGCATCCTAAGTTATATGCCAAACAAAGCAATGGACGTCTCTCTGTGTTGAAACCGAAGTTATCTAATAACGGATTCTGGCATTTTGGTGGAAAACTAAAGACTTTGATTGGATCCCGTGGATCTTCTTTGTTACGCCAATCAACAGAAACACGCAATACGGAAACAAAAGAGTATGTGAGACACTATGATGATTATTCAAACATATCCAGGTATAGGAACTCTAATATAAAAAGGCATGTATGGATTCCTGTTGATCACTCTCATGACTATGCAATAAATGAAATCATTAAATGATTAATATCATTTCTTTAACTGTTGAGTCTCAGACAAATATTCCTGCTAATGATTTTTCATACTGATTTTGTTGTTCTCAGTCTTGATAGGTTGGATGGACTTGCGTCATGTTAGACTAGTGTTAGTTTGGTACCAGTAAAGAAAGATATAGATTTCTTTTCACACACACATTTCCCTTTCCAAATAATTGTCTTGTATGTGTTGCAGAATGTTCCGGTTCATTTGTATCGTCCACTAGTACATAACATTTACATTCGTCAAATCATCCCAAAAGACAAATCTCTGGATGACCATATTCATTTTCCAATCTAAAATTACTAATTGATCTTAGGCATGTAAATGGAGTAAAAGGATTAAGCTTTATAGACAGGCTTAACATTTTATTATTTAAACATGACATGTTCTGAACTTCAATTTTAGTAAACATTTCATTTGTTTGTCCGAACCGAAGTGTCTGAGATTTAGGACACCTGTTTCCCACCAAAAAATTATTTCTTTTTCATAAATTTTTTTATAGATCAGGTTTCACATTTAGTTGATTTTGAATCTTATATTCTTTTATGCATCAGTGGTCAAACTGGAGATGAGGATCTCATTGAGACAGGAAAGCATGTTACTTTAAGCCAGGGATTAGCTGAAGCATGTAAATTTGTTTGTGAGGACGCAAAATTTGTTAATGAAAGGGCTAAGAATGACATTGTATTGCTCTCCCGGTGAGTAGTTTGTCCAATTGAACTCATTTGTTTTTACTCAAATAACATCACAGAGGTGGGAAGAACATGAACTGTCATCTTGGATTTTATTCCTGTTCCTTTTCTGTCTGGTTTGAACACCTTTACCATTTTTGTTGAAGTTGTGCTTATACAATACAAAAGACAACATTTAAATAATAATACCTTAAACCTTTCGATCAATGCAAAGGTCCTGGGGAAGTCTTGTTGCCACTGTATTAAGCTTGGAAAAAATGAACCCCCAGTAACATGAGGCCTGAGGGGTGTTTTGCAGATAGAATGGCAAAATTCCTGCATTGCACTGTCCAGAAATCCCCGAACCTTCCTGAAATCCTTTTATTGTTATACTTTATATTGTTTTTATGTTTTTCAATTTTTAACTGTATTTGAAAATATTAAAAATGAGTAATTTATTAAATGGGATGGTAGGCGGGAATTTTTAAACCCTCACCTCACCTCCCAAAAATCCCCGATACTGTGGGATGGTAATGTCTGCCCCTCCCACCCTGCCCTATTGCCATCCTTAATTGGAGACTATATTTAAATGATATAAAAGTGATTCTATCTAATGAATTGAGCTTTAGATCAACTTGTTCAACAATTCATTTAGTATATATCAAGACAATAATTTAAAAAATAACCATTCACATGGAATACATGCTAATAATTTACCATTTTTGAATAGAAGCATAATGAGGTTGGACGCTCGTGCACGTCAAGATGTTGCTTTTCTGGGTTCAGAGTTCCTTAAGCTTGATGGTAAAATTTTTCTGACTATACTATCTTGAAACTTTATCAAATGATTCTGAAATATGCTGTGCTATAATTCAAGTTTACTGACTGCTGCAACCAAATTATCCTGTATTTTCTCTGAAGCATTTGACATAATGGTTAATTTGGTTTGGAATATTCAGTTATTGCTGTATCTTGCATTGGAGCAAATCAAATTTGTCCATACAGTCAAAATTTTAGCCAATTTAATATTCCCTAGTCTACAAGGAAAAAGTATTGTCTACCTGAAAAATATAAGGAGACTAAGCAACAAGAACTGGAAATTTGTTAGTGAGCGGTGGAGATGGAAAAGATTAAACAAAATGTTTTACTTGATTATGATTCATCATCTAGATTATTAACTTCTTCTTTGGTAGCACGAGCTAGAGAAGACACCGAGAAAATTGACCACAATGTGAAGAGAAGAGCTGAAAGGCTTCATCATGTTGCCGTTGTAAGTATTCTTCTTCTAAGAATTGTTGATAAAAACTTGAAAAGTCATGTGGAAATGATCTTGTCATGATGATATTCTAATTAATCTTGGTTTCTTGTCAGATTCTGAAAAACAAAGCTCAATCTAGATTGAAATATGCTGCTGACAAGCACTGGAGTGATGGTGCCTTAGAGGTGCCTTTTCGTAATTGCTACAATCTTCATGCATAACTTTACTTCATTATAGCATTGTTTGCTTATCTATCTAATCCGAGTTTTAAATTAGAAAGTTTATTCATTTGTTTGTTTTATTCAATACGTTTCTTATACTGCGGCAAATCCCTTTTCCATTTTCTGCATTCAATTAGCACAATGTGTTTTAACGAAGGAGATTCAATAATTATCTATTTGAAATGTCTTATACATCGTAAAATTTTATCACTCTTCTAAGTTTTCTAGAGATGGCACCGGTTTTGATAAAGGAAAATTGTTTACTCTTCTAAGCTTCCCATGATTTGCACTTGATTAATGCTTCATCATATGCATTAATAATTAGCTCGGTTTCTTGATTTGCTTCCTTGCTTATTTTCAAGGCTGACGCCTGATATTTATTGTGTATTTGATAATTTGAATGCGAGTATTGATGCTCAATCACTATCTTTAAATCCATTATCACATGTGATTTCCCTCTTCTTTCTTAACTGAATTGTGGATGTTGGGGCTTTTTCTTGTGTTCGTGAATTTTGTGTTGATTGATCCAAACACACTTAAGACTTACCTCTCTTGCTCATATTCAGGCTGATTTGAGGCGGGCAGATTTTGCCGCCAAGCAACGTGCAATGGAAGATGCCTTCATGGCTTTGGAGGTATTATCATCAGACAACACTTCTATGTTTGCATTACTCAGTGAAGCAAAACTCTTCTCCAGTTCTTTTAGCCATACCCACTTTTACTAACCGCCTAGAGAGTTCATACTTTTGTATTCTGGATTTGCAGCTTGTCAAAAACATACATGATAGGATGGTGAGAAAGATGTACAGATTGTAAGTTTCCACAATACTATATTTTCCCAGTCATAATGGATAAAAATGTAAGTCTAGCCTTCACGTTATTTACTGGTCTTCAGTTCTCCAAACAGGAGGAACAGTTCTATAAATGCTAGTGAGACGACAGGACGTATAACACTGGAAAAGAATGGGAAAACCCTTGACTTCATAGAGGTGTCTGCTGATCGTATTAATGCCATGCAGGTTTCTCTTATGAGTTGTTGAACTTACAAATATATTCGTGAATTAAATACTTGACATAGAGATTTTTTATGTTGGTTAATACAGGAACCTTATTGGAGCATGGCTTCTGCACTTTCAGAAGCTGATGGAATTGACTATACTGATCCTGAAGAGGTCCTAGCCAAATGAATGCATACTTCAAGTCTTTTCATGTCTGTTGGAACTTTTGGCTGCTTCTACTTATTATGTTCTGTTTGGAACAGCTGGAGTTGTTGGTTGCGACCCTTATTGATCTTGATGCAATGGACGGCAAAAGCAGCGTATCTCTATTGGCGGAGTGTTCAAGTTCTCCTGATGTTAATACCAGGTAAAATACTACTCTGTTATTGCAACAATAGAAATTTAATATAATTGATTTCTCCCTACTATTTATTCTTTGTGGTTGAACTTTAAAAAATTTATACTTTATGCATTTCTTCTCTTCGCATAATACCTGAACTAATCGCCATTTTATAATATTAGTCGTTGATATTTTGTATGTTTTCGTGACTCTGTGTTGATTGGCTTTTCGCCCGGATGGCTTATAATTAATTTTCTTAATCATCTGTCATTGCCTTAACTTGTATCCATGACCCCAAAGAACACATCAATCGACTCACTACAATTTTCTCTATTACATTTCATCCCTCCCCCCAACCCAAATAGATTTTATAGCTTTCTCTGTGCTAATTCATGTGTCTCTAGCCAATTCCATTTTGTTTCATCGTTCTTTCTCAATCTTTTATTGTTCCGGTGGTGCATTTTTCATTAACTAACTGAGACACTTTTTGAACCCCCTACTCTCTGAAGAGCTTAATCATTGAATCAACAATCAGTAATCGGCAGTGCCTTTAATATGATGCTTCGAGATTGAGAAATCTGTAATAATTGACAAATTGAGTAGTTATTCTCACGAGGATAGGTTAGGACACAAGCATGATAATTGAGGTATATCACCATAGATTGCCTAAACCACTGTCCACTGGAGAAGAATAAGTGTGCGTTTGGCAAACCATATTAGACTGGATATGGATGGTTTAAAATAATTCAATGTTTGATATCCAAATTAAATTAATCTGGATAACATCTATCATCTGGACACAACCTGATAACTTTATACATAACGGAAGGAAGGTTTAAGGGTGGATTTGGCATCTCTACCCCCAGATGAATGCTGGATCAGGGTAGATTTGCTGTTGGTTTTCATCTCCGAAAGGAGTTGATGGATACAGAGTAATGGCGGGAGTTTCACTGAAAAATCTCAGTAAACCATTTGGATGGCTTTGACTTAGAGCATGTTTGGGAGAAACTTGTTCATTTTCTCATAAACCCACAAAATGAGGGACCCACTCGTTGTGTGGCTTATAAGATATCATAAGTAGCAGAGCCCCCAACTGACGGCATCTTATGACCCACAAAAAATGAGGGTCCCACACTTCGAGGACTTATAAGAAAGTCAATAAGTTGCTCCCAAACATGCTCGCCTTTTTCAAAGTGCTACAGCTTGTATTTGGGAAATCCACTGGGTGTGGGGCTAGTGTTTTGTGGATGAATGGAGAGTGTGATAGAGCTAGTGAATAGCTTAGTACAACTCTGACATTGATCTAACATGGCTTAGCGCCAACAGTATACAATAGCAAACCACCTTAAACTTATCGACCTTCATCTTATCCACCCTAATACATTACGGTGATCCATGATGATTACAATTAGATATAAGATGACATTCAATGCTAATCAGATTGACCTCCAATAAAAGAAATAGTGCACTACTCTGTGTATGCATATACAATATCGTTTGGAGAGTTTTAATTTTTTCTGTCATGTGACCTGTTCTTATTTACTTTTGCTGAATAATATTTATTTCATTAACTGGATTAAAGAAAATGTAAAAGAGGCTTTCTCGCACTTCTTTTTTTTTTTTTTGCGTGGATGAGAGAACAGTGCATCTTGACTCCATGCTTGGAGAAGTTACAGAAAATTTGGAATGTAGTTGTCTTTGTATTATTTGAAATTAAAGTGGAGTTCTCACTTATTGAACTGTGTGGAACTTAATCGCACTATGCACTAATTACCAGGGATTGGCCTAATTAGTTGTATTTCTAGGCAGGGATATGCTAGACATTTTATACATGTACAAGAGTATTAGTTCGTCCTAATATCTCTATATATAAATGACTATTTATGGGCCGTTTTTAAAGTGTTATAGACTCGGAATATTCATGAAATCTTCATAGTGAAAAATTCTGCCGTGGCGAGTATGCTAACTCTCCCACTTGATGAACCACTATAAATTTGTGTTTACTGACGTGTGTTAGTATTGCTAGCTGATTAGGGTTATGGCTTAATCCTACCATCACCCTGACAATTAAAATTTCTAAATTTGCTAAATTTTTCTCTTCTTGAATCTATGGTTTGCAGGAGAGCATTAGCTAACGCGTTATCAGTTGCGCCATCCATGTGGACTCTCGGAAATGCTGGCATGGGAGCTTTGCAGGTGTGAAAAAAATTTCCCAAGTCCTTTTGGCCTTATCGGATTTATTTTCCGTCCTTCAACCCGTCATAAAAGTGTAAACTAAATTGCAGAGACTGGCAGAAGATAGCAACCCTGCAATTGCTGCTGCTGCATCAAAAACTCTCTGTGAATTGAAGAAACAATGGGAAATTGAAGAAGGAGATAGCTGGAGATTCATGATGAACCAAAGTCTGCTGGAAGAAGAAAAAGAAGAAGAAAATGATGATACAGAAACCAGCTAAAAATTCATATTCATGGTGTAGATATTTGGAAGGGCGGAAATGAATGATTATTAGGTTAATCACCAATCAGTGAAAATAGTTATGTACAATTAATCTGACAGTTGATTTTTCCTTTTTTGATCATTTATAGGAAAACTCACCATTTCTCTTTTATTCCTACTGCTTTCTATTTTGAATTTTAGTTAGTAATTGAAAAAGAAATTATTATTATTTGAGCATGTTCTGTTAAGTTTAAAAGTCTGGAAAAAATGTACACTTATATTTCAAAACGCCTTCGGATATGTATCAATTTTCTAATTTTAAGTTAAAACAAAAAAGGAATTATTTTTACACGTTACTTTCAAGAGATGGTATTAGAGACACCTGCGAGCTTTGTGGCTGCATCAAACTCGTCCTTCAATGTACAAAAAATTACACTAACTTCTCCTATGTCTAATTTTGAGTGTCATATTCACCCCTTGACCACTTTTCGAGGTTGATCTCATCTAAAATGAGGTTGATGTACTCAAATTGTCCTAATGAAAAGAAGATGAAATTTTCAACTAATTGTAAGTTAATTTGTTCCTTTCAAAACGAGTCAAGATTTTGTGGATGCACAATTCTTTGAATATGAATATTAGAGTAACTTTTGACTTAAATTTGTTGAAAAATATCTGTTCTCATTTCAATTTTTTCTCTTGCACAAGATGACAACAAAGAAAATATACATTAAAATAGTTTTTTTTTTTTTTGCCCTTTAGATCCGACAAAGAAAATAGCAGTTAAAACTACATTTTCTCATAATTAACGGACAATGAACCTAACTCAACATTTAATTTTACATTAATTTAAATCAATCCCATCATTAAATAAAAAAAATAGTCATATGTTCTCGTAGTTTGTGTTGCTCGGTGACTCAATGAATGTCCTAAATAGATACGAAATCAAAAAAAAAAAAAAATAT
>CAIGRK010284626.1:0-13108 GCA_903798315.1 Fraxinus greggii | reverse complement strand
GAGCTATTCGTCCATTTGCGTGACTTAAAAAATCATCATTATATTTTAGATTTAAAGTTGTCAGATTATGTTGTTTCATTATAGTATTAAAGTGGGCAAAATATCATTGGATTATAAGTTATTGGTCTAAGAGCATGGTCAACCTCAGAAACTTAAACACAGCACACACACACTGACGAGAAGATCCAGTAGGAAATTTTTAGCAATAGACAAATTCCAACTAAGTAATACCTCGTGGAGGTAGAATGAGTCTTAAATTTCCTTTTCTATAGAAGAAGCAATGATGTGAATTCGATTTTCAAGACAAATCATCTCCAATGCTAATATAAATTGCATTAAAGGGTTTTATTATATAAGTTGAAATAGACAACGTCTATAAAAGTTAATCTTCAATAAAAACTAGAATTATATCTAGCTGACGTGTTAAGAAAAAAAGTCGACATTATCAGGAGGACCAAACGCATGTTGAGGTTCATATAGACGAAGTCGAAGTGAGACCATAAATTTAATGTTTCTATCTATTTCTTTCTCTTGTTTCTTATTTTACTTTTCTCTCATATTTATTATTTTCTCTCTCCTATTAAATATATATTAGAGATAAAACTTGAATTATAGACCGAATCCATTGAAGATGAAATTTGAACTAGTCTATTCATTAGAGATCGAAAACCTTTCTTTTAGATGACACTTAAATTGTAATCTACAGAATGTATTGGTGATGTTATAATATATTTATGAACTAAACTTGCCTCCTAAACACTGCGCATGATCATAGTTAATTAATTTTCCTCGAAATTCTACAAATTACTTGATTAATAAATTTTGATGGAGTGGTATATTGTTGAGTTTTGTCACCCAAATTCGGATTAGAATTTGCGTAATGGAGTATTGGGTTTGAAGATGTCAAAATAGGATTTAAAAAGAAAAAACGAAGTTGACGATGCCAACCTACCACCCGCACAACTCTCAAGCGGTGGGACAGAATTTTTCACAGGGAGCTGTAGTTCGCCTAATGCACGCTTGGGGCTCGCCAAGTGCTAGCTGGGTGCTTAAGCACCGCAGCATTCTAAGATTATCTGACGCGGGGCAGAATAGTTATTATTCTGTAGGCTAGATTCAGCAGATAATTAATAAGGAAGAACGCAAGAGAAACGCCAGGAAAACAAGAACATTCTTTATTATTCATCTAACATGCGAAAATAACACACAACCCTGGTTATATAGCTAAAAAAATCATAATTATCGAAATTTTACCAAAAATAGAAAAATCTCAATATTCATACCAAAAGGTTGTATGTAATAAAAGAATTAATATCCCAAAAAATTTAGCTTAAATCGAGTTCGTAATCTATGTTTAAAAGGCAAACGAAATATTACCAAAAACGGAAAAAAAAAACTAAAATTTGGGATTTGGAAGGGAAACGTCGGATTTTGCCCTCGAAATCGATGCGCACCGAGCAAAACTCGGTGACCACGTCATGCTCGCTGAAAAGAGCTTTCCGAATTGGGGTCGTGAGCTCGTTCTAATAACCGTAGTCAAAATTATGGCCAAAATACTAAAACGTGTCCAAAAAGGGCCCCAATAAGGAAAGATCCCAATAAGGAAAGATCATCGATTGCTTGCCATCTTTACACTGATCCGCCAACTTATACTACCTAAGCTCCATTAACAAGCTATCGGACAATTTGGCTTCGTCTGACTCGGATCCTCCTACATCATTCTCCTTGTTTTGTTTTCACACGTGATTTTTTACCTAGTTTCCATCTTTAGAACTATTTCTAACACTTGGCATGGAGCCCTATAAATAGTAGACTATTTTTTACAAGTTTTATATTACTAAAAGTTAGAATCATTGTGTAAAAACACAATTATTGTATTTTCTCTCCATTATAGTTGTTGAATAAAATTTTCAATTCTTCTGCCAAATCAAATTCTAGTTTTTGTGTTTAACAATACTTCATATCGTGTCGTATAACCTCGTCTCATTTCTAACAAGTCAAACATATCCTTTTAAGTAAAGCATGTGCGGTAAATTTTAAATCATTTGTAATTTTTTGGAAACCCAAAGCAATTCTGTGGAGTGGTGCTTGGATTCATGTATCCTAGTTAGATATCGTTGAAGATGTGGAGTTTTTTGGTTCATTTGAGAAATTTGGTTTGTCTTCACATTGAATTTTTTGACCTATTTCCATCTTTAGAGTTATTTTTTTCAGGTTTGGCATACGCCCCTATCAATAGTATACTCTTCTTTGCAAGTTTTCTATTATTGAAAGTTAAAATAATTGTGTTGTATTTTTTCTCATTATAGCTGTTGAATAAAATCTCCAATTCTTCGGTTAAATTAAATTCTTGTCTTTGTGTTCATCTCATTATTGCCGTAAATGCTTCCTTTGATATCGTATAACTTTGTCCCATATCTAACATATATCTCCGGTTAGAATGGACGACATGTACGTCATCTTATCTAGCGAATCAAATGTGTGACCATAACATATGTAGAAGCTAACAACCAGGTGTCCAAGAGGAACAATTTAGTACATAAAATTACCACCGACAACGGCCACGTCTGCAATTTTCTTGCATAATATTCTTGAATAACTAATAAAAACAAGGTCAAAGTCCACTTCTGAAATCAATTAAACATTAAACAACGTCATTACAAGTTCATAATTGTGCAGTGATTTCTCACAATGAATCAAATATTTAATTCATATAAACGTGGACTTGTGAATTGATTAAACAATAAAATTTTTATTAACTTATCCCATTTTTAAGTGTCGATTCCACCCACCAAGTGCTCAAGCGCCGCAGCATTCTGAGAATTTCTGACATCAGGCTGAATAGTAATTATTCAGCAGGTTGGATTCAGCAGATAATTAATAAGGAAGGACGCAAGAGAAGCATCAGAAAAACAAGAACATTCTTTATTATTTATCCAACATGCGAAAATAACCCACAAGCAAAGTTATATAACTAAAAAAAAAAAATCATAATTATCGGAATTTTATCAAATATAGAAAAATCTGAATATTCATACCAAAAGGTTGTGCGTAATAAAAGAAATAATATCCCAAAAATTTGGCTTAAATCGATTTCGTAATCTATTTTTATAAGGTAAACGAAATATTGCCAAAAAAGGGAAAAAAAAACTAAAATTGGGGAGTCGGAAGGGAAACATTGGATTTTGCCCTCAAAATCGATGCGTACCGAGCAAAGCTCGGTGACGTGCGCACCGAAAAGAGTTTTATGAATTGGGGTCATGAGTGTGATTCTGATAATCGTAACCAAAATTATGGTCAAAATACTAAAACGTGTCCAAAAAGTGTCCCAATTAGGAAAAATCGTCGATTACTTGTCATATTTACGCTAATCCGCCAACTCATGCTACCTCAGTGCCATCAACAAGCTATTAGACAATTCGGCTTCATCTAACTCGGATCCTCCTGCATGATTTTCCTTGTTTTGTTTTCACACATGATTTTTTACCTAGTTTCCATCTTTAGGACCATTTCTAACCTTTGGCATGGAGCCCTATAAATAGTAGACTATTTTTTACAACTTTTGTATTACTAAAAGTTAGAATCATTATGTAGAAACACAATTATTGTATTTTCTCTTCATTATAGTTGTTGAATAAAATTTTCAATTCTTCTGCCAAATTAAATTCTTGTTTTTGTGTTCATCTTATTGTAGTGACCAATACTTCATATCTTGTCGTATAACCTCGTCTCGTTTCTAACAAGTCAAACATGTCGCCGGTGCGGTAAATTTTAAATTATTTGTGATTTTTTGGAAACCCAAAGCAATTCTGCGGAGCGGTGCTTGGATTCTTATATCCTAGTTAGATATAGTGGAAGATGTGAAGTTTTTTGGTTCATTTGAGAAATTTGGCTATTGTTGAAGAGTTCGTTTATTCGTTGCAGTCGAATGTATTCTCAAAGTGGAGAAATTTTAAAATCTTGTTCGTTGCATTAGAATTTGTGTCAAAATGAAGAGCAGTAGGGTGATTTTTTTCGCAGGGAGTTGTCGCTCACCTATCCCCGAGCGGCACCTCTGGCCCACTTAGTTCTAGCTGGGCGCTTGAGCGCCGCAACATTCTGAGATTTTCCGTGTTTTGTCTTTATATAGAGTTTCTTGACCTATTTCCATCTTTACAGTTATATTCAGGGTTTGACATACATCCCTATAAATAATATACTCTTCTTCGCAAGTTTTGTATTATTGAAAGTTGGTATTTTTTTTCTCCATTATAGTTGTTAAATAAAATTTATAATTGTCAAATTAAATTCTTATCTTTGTGTTCATCTTATTATTGTGGTAAATACTTCCTATGGTACCGTATAACTTCGTCCCATATCTAACATATATCTACGGTTAGAATGGACATGATGTACGTTATCTTATCTAACGAATCAAATGTGCGACCATAATATATGTAGAAGCTAACAACCAGGTGTCCAAGAGGAACAATTTAGTACATAAAATTACCACCGACAATGGCCACGTCTTCAATTTTCTTGAATAATATTCTTGAATAACTAATGAAAATAAGGTCAAAGTCAACTTCTGAAATCAATTAAACATTAAACATCATCATTACAAGTTCATAATTTACAATGCAGTGATTTCTCACAATAAATCAAATATTTATAATTCATATAAACGTGGACTTGTGAGTTAATTAAACAATAAAAATTTTATTAACTTATCCAACTTTGTAAGTGTCAATTCCATCCACCATGTGATGCAATGTGAGGTGAACCCTGTGAGGGGAAATTTTTTTAATATATATGATATTGTTTAAGACGTTAAAATATGACACGTTAATATGTAAAATATGGTAACATGTATGATGAAGTGAAAATTAATGAATAAATAAAAATTTGGAAAAACAAAAAACATGTGTTAACTGTTAAAAAAAAATCTAAAACATTAAAAATTTCTCGAATTTCAATGGAGGGAAGGGACCCCCACCGTTCCCTACCTCCCACCACCACCGAACGTGGGAAAGCCGACTTAACTTTTAAACAAGTAACATACCGCTAAAAACCCCCCACATTTCGATAAGGCTTCAAATTTAAGAAAACGTCGTTATAAATAATAATGAAATGAATAATTGCAGCAGTGGTACCAAACGTTTCATATTTATGCAGACTTTGCTCAAACATTTCATTAGTGCTACCAGATATTCCAAATCTTTCAAAAAGCAGCTTCAGTCCAAATTAACAAAAATTGTTACCCAAAATCAAAAATCTGACAAATTGTTGACTATTTTTAAAGGACAAATGGGTAATTTTACATTTTTCATATGAAAAATTAAAATAAAACCTAATCACCGTCTCCCCACGCCACGCCACCCCACCCCACCCCACTTCCAATCGTAATTTTTTCTCTCTCTATTCCCTACACTCCGTCCTCTCTATCTAGCTGTTTCAAACCTAAAATATTCATTCCTCTTCTCACATGTCCCTCATATCTCCCTCCTCCCTTTCTCCATTCTCTCTCTGTTGACGGCTTAGGTGCGTGCCATCGCTGCAAGAAACGGCCAGCACCCACCATCGCCATTGCGTGCCACCACGCCTCTGCTCTCTCTTCCCCTCTCCTATCTTTTGCATTCTCCATCCTCTATCTGTCGGCGATGATAGCACGTTGTGCCACCGTCGTCAAAGCGACCTCGACAGTCGCTGCACCCGGCTCGAAGCGGCATCGCGCTTCTACAACTCGTTTCGTTGCCCGCGGTCGAGACGTTATGTCACTGTCACCGCGACATTTTGTGGTGGTTTCTCTGATCCGCTGCTTTACCGTTGTTTTAGAAAGTTGGTGATTGTTGTGGGTTTAGAAATTTTGTTGGTAGGGTAGTGGCTGTTGTGTGATAGTGGTGTATGATGTTGTGGCAATATATTTAGCGGCGAAATTATTTAAAATTGTGATCAATAAATTGGATATTTTATTAGCAATAAATAATATATAATTAATAATTTGTGACCAATAAATAATGCGTGATTTAAAAAATTTGAATCACATTTTATAAAATTTGTAATTTGTAACCGATTAATAAATTATGACTTATAAAAATTTTTATCTGTGACCCAGAAATAATTTGTAATCAAAATTTATATGTTTGTGACCATAATATATTTAATTAATAAATATTTTTTAATTAATAATTTCATAACTAAAATTTAAAAATATCCTATATTTGAAATTTGAAATCTTATTTCTTAGTTTTGGAATGCGTCGTATTTAAACTCTTAGATACAAATTTTTCCCTTACAAAAATTTGGTAAATGATAAATTAATCACAAATTGTGGTAAATAGTAATTGGTAAATAATAAATTAGTTGCGAACTGTGGTAAATAAATTACTATTTGTGAATGATTATTGTCAAAATTACCGTATTACGTATTAAATTACGTATTATTGTACACTTAAATACAATAGATTCTAGCCTGAATTCGAATTGAATTCTCATGTTCACCAGATTAAGGGTTGGACAATAATTGAAAGATACACTTAAGTTGGGAGACACTGTACTGTACAAGGGAGAGAGAATAGATTATTTAAAGAACCCTACCAAAGTAGGATTTTATTAATTAAAAAACATGTACAACAAAAATTTGTCACATGATGCAATTATTAAAAAAAAGGTTGAACCCCATCCCTCCCCTCTCCTAGAGCATTGTTGGGGAGGTAAATCGCGGGATGTGCCTCAACAGGACAGGGTACAAGAGCTGTCATACTGGTGCTCACAAAGAGTTCAATTTTAAACCTTGTTAGAGGCAGGAATCGAACCCTCAGATTGCGGCTGCCAACTCAACTGAGACTACCTCATTCATGTCCTTTGCACCACTGAGCTATGCCCCGATGAGCTACGTGCTGTAATTATTTATTTGATTCTTTATTGTCCTGAGAGAATGTTGAAAACTAAAGAGTATAAGATGCTTTCTCGAACCACCGAAAGGGGATTAATTCACAGGGACTCACCATATCACTTGCATGGATGACCCCATCATGTATTAAAAAGAAAAATTAGGTGTGGACCTCGCATGTGTGACTGCTCTGTTAAATTTCTGTGAATTTTTTTTGTGTGCATGTAGCTGTTCCAAAAGGAAATATGGAAGAAGAGAATGCGAGATAGAGAGAAGGCGAGAAGCGTCGTTGAGTTCGAACATCCTCGGGAAAGGAATTCCTTTTGTTGGCAAATGTTCCCTTGCCCATCGTTCACTGCCACTAGCCTTGGAATTTGGACAATAATTGTCTTACTTTTTGAGCGTTGACTGGAAAAAGTTAAACCAAGAATGAAATCATGCAAATAACGTGACGATACTTGAATATATCAAAGTACTTAATTGATATCATGTTTGATATTATAGTTGAATATATCGAAGTACTTACTTAAAAAAGGTTGAACCTCAACATTGAGAGTTTCTCGTCGCCCCGCCCCTAAAGCATTGTGGATGAGGTAAATTACGAGATATACCTTATCAGGTCAAGGTACAGAGCTACCATACTGGTGCCTAAAAAGAGTTTAATTTCATACTTTGTAAGGGGCAGGAATCGAACCCTCACACTGCGACTGCCAGCTCAGCAGAGACTATCTCACTCTTGTGTTTTGCACCAACGAGCTATGCCCCGAAGGGCTATCGAAGTACTTACTTGATAGTACTTCTAATACTTATAAGTATGAATGATACAAAATGTGTGAATAATAAGAAGGCGAAACGTAGTAAAAGTTATAATTCTACAAAATGCTTGTTTGAGCCCTATATATATATATTTTTTTTACCCAAAGTACATTTTGGAGTAGCATTTTATTTGAGAATGCGTGATTAAAAACTAAACAAAATTTTTGAACTTGTGTAATATTATTTTATTGAAAAATTTGTGTTTGAAAATAAGATAAAGAAAAATATATTTTAAAAATAATGGTTATCAAATAAGGAATAGTCTATAGACGAAAAATGACTTCAAATTTATAAGCGATTTATGAACCTTAGCCAACCATAAGCTCTATGCACGAGAATTTACCATGTCCCCCAAGTCTTTCACGTGCACAATTCCTGTAGCAAAGACTTTGACAATGAAGTTGAACAAGTAAAAGATTAAAGCCAAGGAGAAAACGTGCGTGGGACAGGCAATCCAATTTGAAATTTCCATGGACCTTCCTTGGCTCAATTTTCCAGTACACTTGGCGTACGAATGTTCTCTTACCCATCACTGTTGATGGTTCAAATCAAAAAAGTAGAAAAAATGTTATTGTTCTTTTTCAAATTTGATTGGCCCCCTTTTCTTGCTAAAATGTTTGTTCTATGTATCTAGGATGGATTTTGTCATAAATCAAAGTGCGAATAATTCCGAGGTAGAAAACCTAATTGTCGGTAAGAACATTAGACAAATTTGTTTGCTCTTAGCCTAGTTTTTGACTAAAGGAAATGACATTATGTATCTCAAAAGCACAAATTAAATTGACCCCTCTTTCGTGTGATTAAATTCAAATTTTTAGTAAATTTTGATATAAGTCGAAGAAATATATGGTTGAAAAGTTATGGATCACATGAAATATGTTGTTAAAATTCATTATTGAGTTTGACTTAAATTAAAATTTAGCTTTTAACCCATATCAAACAGGGCACAATATCATTGTTTCACATGCTATAATTTGTGATTTTGCATGTGTAATATAAGGTTTTGAATAGAATTGGACGGTGCAATGTGTGAACTTAATTAATTTTTATCTTCTTCAATATTGTACTTTAGTATTACGTTCTTGTTTGATTTTCCTAAAAAAATGATTTTTAAGTAAATTTCGATAAAAATCGATAAAGTACGTAACTGAAAAATTGTAAATCACATTAAATGTGTGGTTTAAAATGAATTAGGAGAAAAAAATGAGGGCCAAATATAAACTCTATAATTCTTCACGACAAGTATATTAAAAGTTTTTGGCACTGCTTCTCCTAAATTCCTAGATGTGTGAATTATCGATCTTAGTCTTTACTAGCTCTAACAAGCAAAATATAAAAAGAAAGATAAGTATTTTCATAAGTTTTACGGATGGAGGCCCTTTTTATTTAGATGGTTCGTGTTATTTCACGTTAGCAAGGTTATGAACTCTGCATCCAATAAGATTACGTGCTTCGTAATTTTACTAGTCTGTCAATTCTTTTGACATTTCATACAAAAGACTAACACACCATCTCCAAGTTATAAAATTAGAGCATTTTTGAAAAGTATTTATAAATAATTTAAATTATAAATAGATAGAAACAAGTGGTGCATAAATAGATAGTACTCAGGTGTCCCTCAGAATGTAGGGATAAATGTGAGCCAAATATAAACTTAACATATCTACGTGCAAACCCCATTAAATTCATCACGCAAAAGAAACATTACAACATTAATCGTAATTAATGAAAATCACATGGTTGTGCACTTGTGCTTTTGAAATCAAGGAGGCACAAAAGAGTTGCTAGGATATATATATGTTGGAACAATCGAAGATATAGTGGTCACCTATTGGACGTGATTGTGACATAACTTGACCCGACGTGATCAACTTGCAGTTTGGTCTTAAAACTAGTTGTCCCAAAGCCAAATTTGCTTCATCATGCAAAAAGGAAGAAGCCCCGTTACATGTCCATTTCTTCCTTTTGGTCTTTGGATGGTTGTTGAGATGTCGAGCTCTAAAGCAACACTTTTCCTTTAAAACCTAAGCAATTATATCCAAGGAAGTTTGAAAAGTAGGTTTGATTTCCTATACTTCCTATATTTTGAAAGCAAATTTAAATTGTCTATTCGGTAGATTTTTTGTTGGAAAAACTGAATATATTAAAGTCGTCACGTCTAATCGTGTTTACCAGTTTAAAATTTTAGACAAGTTGGTCAACAACTAGCCTTGTGCAAATTTTGATTAGTATTAAACGAGACTAGACAAGATTACGGGTGTCAATGCTCGGTTCAACTCTTAAAACACTAGAGAATTGCTCGTGTTCAAATTCTGGTCTTGGCTTGATCATTTGACTCGTTGACGAAAAATAGCAAAAAAAAATGAGCTGGTCCATGTTCACGAAAATATATTTCGAATTAAAATCACCGTAAGTGTACGGTTCGTTAACAAGTAATAAAGTGGATTTTGAGTCCAAGTATCGTCTCACGGAGATTGATTAATTCAATTTTAATTATCACGACCTTTACCAAAACACGAATAATATAATGTATCTGTTTGTGACAAAATTATGAATAAATTAATTTACTTATGCAATTATGAGTAAATNAGCAAAAAAAAATGAGCTGGTCCATGTTCACGAAAATATATTTCGAATTAAAATCACCGTAAGTGTACGGTTCGTTAACAAGTAATAAAGTGGATTTTGAGTCCAAGTATCGTCTCACGGAGATTGATTAATTCAATTTTAATTATCACGACCTTTACCAAAACACGAATAATATAATGTATCTGTTTGTGACAAAATTATGAATAAATTAATTTACTTATGCAATTATGAGTAAATTAACTAAAATAAAGACAAAGTATACTAAATTCAAATTTATGTATTTAATAGATGACAAATATACTCGGATTTTGAATTCTCATGTAATAATTATTTTTAACCTTAATTCTACACTTTGACAACACGATTAAAGTTTGATGAATCAATGTTCCTATTTTATTTAACAATATCTCTACTAATGTTAAACTTACTCTTATATATGATCCGACTATATTTCTATTACGGATGTGAATGTACAAGAGTGTATGAATTTTTATGAACACTTTCTTAAAGATTTACATAGAACATAGCGGTATATTTATATTCCATGTCAGACTCTATGACAATTTACACCATGTCGAGCCTATTTCTCTTCTTTCGAATGCATAAAATAAACTACCAAATTCATACAATTACTGTGCACAATAATTTTAGAGAAAATATAATTATGTAAATCATTCAAAATCCAAAAACGTGTTTTCAATGTCAAATATGTAAAACTAAAAATTAAAACTTCATATTACAAGGTTCATCGTTCTCCCAACACAAACAATATAGCCTAACATGTTATGAAGAAGAAATGAAAATGTATAAATGTTGTTCATCACCCGAAGATTCTTGAATTCAATCTTGAACTTCTTGAATTTTATCTTAATTTGTTCTTTTCCTCCTTTTACAATTCATTCTCAACCTCCTAATTATGTTTTGAGAATTCGTATCTATATTCCCTCTAAAGAGTCCCAAAAGATCTCTAAAAATTGTGCATATCATGGCCGGCTACCCAGGCATATCAAGTAACCCCTATAATTGAGGTTAAGGGCCGGGCGGCAGCCGGACCTATATAACTGGACGACTGTTCAGTTATAAAAAAAATTCAAATTTTCCTTTTAACAATTTTCTTCATTCTTTCTTCCATATTGATCATCCACATTAAATTACTTTGATTTTAGTATTTCAACTTTTTACTCAAATGCATATTAGTTCTCAAACTTCTATCCATTAGTCGATTGATCTTTCTTTCTTTTTCAATTGTTTAGAAATGAGTCTAAAACTGAAATAAGATAAAGTAAACCCAAGTAAAACCAATTATTAAAACGATGCAAAAACTTAATCATATGGTCCAAATAAGTGCACAGAAATACACTTATCAGTCCACGAGCCTAAATGAATCGGCTTGGTTCGTGTAACTTTTTTTGTGATTGACTCGATCCTCAGCTCGTCCCTATATGAGCTCAAATGGCCATGGACCGAGCCCAAACTAGTCGAGTTGACGAGTGACTCGACCCATTCGATATCTCTAGACATGATTGTCAATGGTTAATACCATACAAATTCACATTTATATTAACACAAGATTACACGGTGTGATATTTCTCTTCTTTGAAAATATCTAACGTCGTACTATTAACGTTATGTATCAAATAAGCAATCGAAGTTTGACAAAATTGATGAAATCTGAATTTGTTTAGCAGTGCGTGAAATGAAGGGAAAAAGTTTAACTTGCATGATGGGACACGTTATTGCCATATTTTCACTTTGAATTAAAGATATTTTCCTAATATAAGAATGTAATAGAAGAAAAGATATGATAAGGCCCTAGTGTTAATTTTTGACCCATTCCAATGTTTGCACGTTTTTCAAATTTAGCCGCCAATCTCTTTTTTTTTTTTCTATAAATTGAGAAATATAGTAATAGAGGTATCCAATTGTATTTTGCATTTTTTGCACGACTTTTAAAAGTTAAATATGCCAATTATAAAAAGAATAAATGCCAAATAAAGTGACAAATACTGAAATTGATGAAAAGCACTAGTCACTTAAAAAAGTAAATATCCAGGGATTGTTGGCTAAAACTTTCGATAATTTTCTAGCAATCATTGTTGAGAATCAACGTTTAAAAAGTTGATAAAAGTTGTGGATCTCATGATTCGATTAAAATTAGCTGTTCTATTCGACCTCAACTTTTTATCAAATTTTAAGTTATCCCAAACAAACACTAAGATTGGCTGGTAGTGTGTTTGGCTTAATCCTAAATTTTTAAAAGTAAAAATATGTTAAGATGATTTTTCCTTTTTTACTATAAACTACAAAATATACCATTTCCTTATTGTACTGCAAAATAAGCAATTTCTTATCAAATTTTTTTACTTAAATAAACATTATGTTTAGCCAAACATGCTTGTAGTACTGTGAGAGTGCCAAATTGTACCATACTTTTGACAGTAAAGGTTTATATTAAAACTTGAACCGCGCTACACGAACACCTCGGTTGACACCTTGGATGACCGAACACATGCACCTCTCGGGGTTTAGGCATTATTTTATTCACGCGAGATCCACGCGCAATGCGAGGGTTGGTCACCCGAGGTGTCACCCATTTTCGGGTAAAGTGACTTTACTCTGTTTAGAAATCTTAGGATGGGACAATCTACCAATTTAGCGTAACATTGTGAAGGGATAACCTTGCATTCCATCCCAAATTAAAGGTACGTGGAATTCACAATCCTACTAAGGCGTGTTCGGTAGAGATTAAAATCGAATTAAAATTGAAAAAGTAGCCGTTATTGTTGACTTTTATTAGACGGGTGGGACCCAATAACAGTCATATTTTCAATT
>CAIGRK010284550.1:0-10243 GCA_903798315.1 Fraxinus greggii | reverse complement strand
TTTTTTTTTTTTTTTCTTTTGCCGTGCCGACCGTATTCGGAACAAACAGGGCCTTAAATTTTGCGCTGAATTTATTCACATAGTTGGCTATTTTGGTCCACAAATTACATCATTACTATTAATTAATAATAAGTAGCTTATACCAACTTGATTATTAATACTAATATTGACTCGTTAATCTTGCATACTAAACTCAAATCCTTTCGATCAATCATTTAACGTTAATCAAGGAGCCCTGTATTATCCAGTTAACGCTATCTGACAAGGAAGAACAAAAAAAAATTCTCCTAAATCTTTGCATATTCACAGGGCACATGCATCAACGATGACTTTTACATACTTTAGAGCTTATCCAAACTAGCCTCAAAAGTAATTTTTTTCCATATATTTTTTAAGCTTAGCCAAACATCTCATTAAACTTGTATGGAGCCAAAAATATTCAATTACAGAGCCTATGGGCGCAGGATAATAACAGAGACCCTCACGGGCTACAGCCAAGCATGGGCACACAAGAATCAGATTCAGACATTTTACAAAACCCGTAAGCAGTTATGGCTAAAAAGTCGAAATTTTAAGAGTTTTGTTCCACGAGACTTATCGGTTCAGACCGAAAATCAAAGAACTAGACATGACCGGTCCAGATAGCGTCAGTGGATCGAATTTCACATAAAAGTGGTAAAATTATCAAGAAACAGTCAAACATGGACAAAACTGGTGAGGATATGTCAAACCCAGTCAAGAACATGATTAATCATTCTAGCACTCCTTGGAAGTGATGGCGAAGAGTCTGTTTAGAAGATATACCACTAGATCATCAAATTTGTTCATGAAAATCCAATCTGTTACATTTTCTATTCCGAGTCACAACTACCTGACCCACAGACACCCCAAACACAACGCCTACTACAGCCTGTGAATTTCCGTATGCCTCCGACAGACTACCAATTTAATGTAAAGCAATATCTTTTTAGGGTTAAAAAGACCGTTAGTCGTCCAAATTATAGGGTAGTCTGAACTTTTTTTCCCTATTTAGTAACTGGGAGAGACAAAAAATGGGTCTCAAGTCTAATAAATGATGCGAGTAGAAGAAAACATGCCATTTATTATGTGAAACCGTTGAGACTGACATTTGGTCAACTTACAAATTCGAGCACAAACTTGCAGATAAAGTTAACATAATAAGTAAAGGAAAAGGCTGGATGCTCATCGTCCCATTATCCAACTTCAAAGTTCATGCACTCTGCTTCACTGTCGCAGACTTGATAATATCAATAAACTCCGGCTGATTCATTACAAAGATAAAAAAAACAAGGTTTAATTAAACGAATGCAAAATCAAGTCGTCAAATGGTGAAATAAGACATGTCTGAAGAGCAAACCTTTAGTGAGGCTCCACCAACCAAAAAGCCATCCACATCTGGCTGTGCTGCCAGTTCTTTGCAGTTTGCTCCATTTACTGATCCTGCAGGTGTCATTTAAGAAAAGGAGGGAAAAAAAAAAACACAAAGAACGGAAAAAGGTAGGTGTTACGTCTTTATATGGAACTGTGGTATTCACAGCTTGCTTAAAAAAGATCACACAAATCAGAATTAAAAAATAAAAAATAAAAAAATTGTATGGTAAAAAAATGTCTTGTTATCAAGATTGGCCATCCAATATTTCTTTCATGAAACCACAATTTCCGTTCCTCCCAAAATATATGGTAAAATTCGTTTCCACCCAGTCAAGAATAAGTTCCAATATTCTCGCCAACTGATGTGAAAATAAACCAAAATTCTCATTGAAAATCTGAAAATTTACACAACATCCATACAGACTGACCGTTTCTATAACTGTTGCAGGCTGTATTTAATAATGCTTCTGAATTCTAACCGTATTGCAATAATACAGCAACACAAAGAGATAGATAAAAAGGTTGAACTGGTACCTCCATAAATAATTCTAGTAGATGCGGCAACTTCTGCACCTATATTGTCGTGAAGCCATTTCCGCAGCTCAGAATGAACCTGGTATCAAATACACCTCCAGTCGTGAATTTGGCTTAATGAATCTTGAATAGACCTAGGAATTTAGTACGTAGAACATAAAGAAGGAACCTAAGCACATCCAAGGAAAGGGTAAGTAGCAAACAAGGGACCCTTAAATACTCAAGTGCTGCAGACTCATCAAAAATATCCAGGAAAATGGTGTCCTGCAGCAGTCTCTAGTAAATTCTATCCTATTTGCTGTAAATACAAGTTAATATTAATCAAATATAATGTTTGTAGTGTTGCGGGATGTCACATCCTGTTAACATTCAGCAACTCCAAGAAATGGTTGAACTTATCAGTTGGGGTATAGTAAGTATCAGTTGCATTCAATTTCATGTATACAATTGAAAGGGAATTACTCCAGGTTAACCTACCCTCTGATTCAGTGATGTCTGATAGCTATAAAATTTGAACTTGCACGAAGCACCTGAATCAGTTTAGCAGTTGAGAGAATCAGTTTAGCAGTTGAGAGAACTACAGTAGATTGCAGAACAAACTTTAAAATATCAGTTCTCCATCCAACCTGAAGGTTTAACCGATCCTTGATGCTATCAAATTACACTGCTTAATTTGGCTCCATATATCCCATCACCTTGCTTGGAGCTAGTTAGATCAAAGAACAATTTATACTCTATGTCGCAGCAAAATATTTGAAAAATCCACCTTGCCATATTCCGCTCTTTTTTCGGGTTTCCATTAATATGCTAACTGTGCTAAGTTGTTAAATTTGCATGAAACTTCAAGTCTAGTGCACACCATTAAATATATGATATATGAGACACCCATGTTCAGATTTTGATGCAGACATCATCGAGACCGGGATTTATTTTTATTATTATTTGACTTTATTATTTATGTTTCCTATTATTGGGCTTGTAATAGCGGGTTGACAAAAACCCTTCAAGTTAGGTTTTTTTACTATTTATTGAATTTTTCATTGTTGTTGAATTAGTTGATGAATGAATAAATTATTGGCGGCCACAAGCATCTTTTGTCCCCTCCCTGTTTTCTCCCAGTTTCTCCCCTGCTTTCTTCTTCTTCTTTCTCTTCTGTTGTTCTTTTAGTTTGATAATTAATTCTCTATTGATCCTACATCAGATTTCATCTGGGTTTGCACAAGATTAGCTTCCAACATGTTAAACTTTCTTCGCATAGGAATTCTGGGTGAGCCAAAATTTGCAAGGTTAGCTTCCAACATGTTAAACTTTCTTCGCATAGGAATTCTGGGTGAGCCAAAATTTGCAAGGTTTCATGTCTTGATTCAATTTTCTACAAATTTGGAGAGTTAGTTTAGTGCCCTCAAATTGAACCATGTCTTTCCGGGACGGTCATTTTTAACCAAGACTCTTGCTAAAATGGGCTGAGCAAAAGTTGATGCCAAGTTTATTGACCAAAATTATGGTGCATGTATAGGAGCTTGCTCTCTATTATTGAATGCACCTGCCACCCATAACAATTAAGTGTCTCCTTTGACTTAGAGAGAAACAAGGCATAAAAGGTTCAGTGGACGCTCTAGAGAAAGAGAATTGGAGTGTCACTTGGTCCTGGATATTTTGTAAGTTTGAAGAAATACAGATACTGACATCTATTCTCCAGATTAATAATGAAGTTTTGTGTATCTTCTCCAACACGGAAGGGGGTTAATTGCCGAAGCTTTTAAAATTTTTGAGTATCTCTCTTGTCATTATTTTTGCTATTTAAATTCTTCCACCTGTTGTCTTTATAGTTGTTGATCCTACTGTTGGCTATCAAACAATCAAAACATAAATCATGATTATCAAAATGAACGCAACATATTTTGGCCTCATAAATGTGTCATAAGCAGTCAACCTGAAATAGAAAAATTGGGAGACAAATTCTATAGTTGTTTCTAGTAAGTATGCATGTATTCATAGGGCTTAGCAAGTAATATGCAGGCCAAATCAAGATGATCATGTAGAATTATATACTACAGTATACCCCGCATCTAGAAAAAGAGAAGAAAAATATAGTAAACTATTATTAACAAACGATGTGGGGAAAAAAGCCTCTTTGCCTAACGAGAGAGAGAAGGAACAATTAGTATCATATGAGGGTGAAAAGAAGAAGAAATGAACTGGGATGCAACATTTTGGGACATGCTAATGGATGCACACACACACATGCAGAGTGAGTGAGAGACGGAAAGTACAAATAATGGACACCAAGTTGCAGAGCTTCATGGGTATTTCATTGATACCTAAGAGATTATAGGATCAACTTTATTTCTAAGCAATAAACAACTAATTGAACTGAAGCAAAAATGCAAGACAAGGACATGCAAGCCAGTGAAATGAAACCGATGAACCAGACCTTTGAACCATCGTTCAAGAAAGACCAAACTTACTTCCTGAGCTTGCGATGGAGTTGCAACCTTCCCCGTTCCAATGGCCCAAACAGGTTCGTAAGCTAAAACAATATTGGACCAGATGGACACTCGCTCTGCAGAGGAAGGGTCAAACTGTAACAATGTCGAAAACTTTAAGAAAATTATATCATGCATCACAACAGGTATAATGTCAAATGAGTTCACGAATGAAAAAGGTGAGAAAAAAAATAGTTTCTTGTTGGGATTTGATAAGAACTAATGGGAGACAGTTATGGATGCACGTTTTCCTATCTACATATGGATGATCCTATCATAACCAACACATTATCAAATCAGTATATAATTTGAAACCTGCAATTGCTTTGGTTTGTGCGGCAACTACAGCCAATGTGGATCCTGATTCTCTCTGTTCGAGTGTCTCGCCAACACAAGCTATCACTTTCAATCCTTGAGAAAGAGCATAAGCTGTCTTATCCCCAACAAACTGTAGTCATTTGCACAAAAAAATAAAAAAATAATAAATACAGTTTTAAACTTTTGATTGTTGACAACATGATTCTATAATCAACCATAAAAATAGCAATTTTACTAGATGATCAATCAATACAAAGATCAGGAACGCGCAAAAGCTATTGAGATGCTACCTCATTTGATTCATTTAATAGAAGCCTTCTCTCAGAGTGACCTAGAATAACCCAAGGAATACCCAAATTAACCAGCATCTCCGCACTGTGCCAGAAGATAAATAGATTAAAGAAAATAATAAAGGAAATTACCAAAACAGGTAAATTAAAAAGAAAAATGACATTTTATGATTAGCAAAAACCAATATTTTAGACAAATGAGTAGCGGCACAGGAGAAGAGATCCATATGATAAGTTACTCCTTTTTATGTCAATTATGTCGTAGAAAGGGTAAAGGAACATTAGAACTCTTCATTTTGACAGATTATTTGAATAATGGTAGCATAATAAAGCAGTGGTATGAAACGCAGAAATGTAATTACACCATCTGGATAGGGATGGAAAAACTCCCTACCCAACATTGCCCTACCCTGCCCTGATCCCACCGTCCAAACTCTCTAAAATCCCCAACGGGGCGGGGTAGATAATGGCCAACCCCAGCCCCACCCAATCAATTGCCATCACTACATCTGAATTGCAAATCTCTGCCTCAGAGTAGGTAATAGATTAAGCAAAAATAGCATGGAAAGAAGCCTATCATAGATAATCTAATTTAGAAAGAAGTGTCATTTGGAGACAAACTGTAGAGGTGACTGGTTGTTCTTGTCTAAATGCATTTTTTTTTTTTAATTAGCTAAAGAAATACCAAAACTCCAGTTTTTGGCAGATTAGGTCACTAGATTAATAGTGGGTTTAAAGAAACCTAGTTAGAGTATAGAATATCAAATTATCAATGACACCATCTATAAAATGATAATCATAACCAGAAGTTGATTGCTAGGTATAACATTTTCGCATATTTGGTATGCTACATGGGCCAAAATAAAGGAAGAATGGCATGTGAGATGTTTGTATCTTTTCATTACATTAACATAGGGAAGAATTAATGACTAAGCAACTAAACCTGAACAGCAAAGAAACCACTCAAAACAGCTCATAATTATCCACAGGTGTGTTTGTGTGAGTAAACAGATCAACATACACACGTAAATAAGACATTCAAAAATTGCAAACAAAAATCACAGGTAAGTAGATTCTTGGATCAAGCAAAAACATACCTGACCTCACCAGTAAAAGCCCCCCCTTTACGCGCCCAACAGTTTTGTGCAGCAATAGAGAAATCATTGCGCAATAAGCTTTTAACCATCGAAAGAAACACAAACGGAGGACTTACTACAACTTCTGCAAATAGAGCAGCCTAAGTGTCATAAAGTCTTGATGAAGAACATTTAATAGGCAAGAAACAAAAATTTCTGAATTACTAACACTAGCAGACTACAATGAGAGGGAGACAAAAGCTATGCAATTCGCATGCAGAAACCCACCGACAACATCTTCTGACGGCACTTCAGCTTCATTCAATGTGGTCACAATCTTCTTCACCTCCTCAATTGTTCCATTCTGCATGCATAAAATAACAAAGCAACCAAACTTTTCAAACAATTGTGGGGGCATTTCAGATGTAGACATTAAGAGAAATCGAAGATCTTTCTACATAACAGATGTGTCATTCAAGTGTTGGTAATTTTAGGAAATTGCATGCTGATCAATAAACTACCTAATTCAAAGATTTCTGACTGTTGATCCCATAACATTGTTGAATTTAATACTCAATATGAAATGGACTTTACACAATTTTGGACACACACAAAACCACTAACCACTTATAATATTATTTAGCAGAGGAGCACTCAACTTATTTTATCTCTTTCTCTCAATTCGCTCTTTCTACTTCTGTGCACTCTTTCTCTGCTTCTCTCTGCACACTATCAATTCTTGCATAATACACTGAATCAGTATATATAGCCCAGGAAAGTCAGTCGCTGCTGCTTCTAGTAGGTCAGTGGGTGGCTTTCTACACTATTCTATAATGGTGGTGGACAAATTTGAATTATTTGACCATTCTAGTTTCTTTTCTAGTCGGCAGCTTATGGAAAATTCCGGAATTTAAGCAGTTTAAGAAATTGCCAACTATTTATCTAGAAAATTCTTGGATAATCCCTAGGTTGATGATGACTTTCAATTCTCCCCTTCAGCACAGAGACTTTTCATTTTGACTCTATTCTTTTTAATCACGTTCAACTCTGCCTGAAACTCGACGAATTTTAAAGCATTTGGTCCTTCATTCAACACATCTACTACTTCTATATATTTGACTCTTTTATATTTTATTTTTTTATCTATTCCTAGGTTAGCGTACTTGATATTTGATTTCTCATTTTAACTGACGTCCTTATTTGTGATTGTGAAACTGTACTTACCTCAATCTCTTCTTGTAGATTCAGTTGATCCTCCTCTAGTGTTTTCTAGTACACGTCATTTTGTCAAAGATTCTGTGTCGCTCTTGTAATTTCAACTTTATCACTGGCACTTGTTCATCTTTAAATTCTTTAGGACTTTGTGTTACCTTTCGATGCTCGTGTTCATTGATTGACTCCATCTCATCTTTTACTTCCTCGAGCTTCTTACTACATTAATTTTCCCAAGCATATTTTCCTTCAACTTATCATCAAATTCTATTAAATCTGCTAGCTTTCTCATCTGTATTGTCAGCCAAGAATATCTTTCAAATATTTCTTTAGTTCCTCTCTTGTGGAGTCACCAAAAGACTCTTCATGAATTGCCTGAGTCGTCAATCCAATCCATTTTGCAATCTATTTGCTCAGGGAGGACCACCACCAATACTGATTCATCTCTTAGGCTTGAATTGGACTTCTTCTCTCAAGCTTGCTCAAATACCGTCATAGCATCATTCTTCATTATTATATTTCTCTTGCTTAATGGATGTTGATACATTGCCTTATGCTAGCTCCTTTTTAAACCAACAATCTCTAGTAAATGACCTCATTTTCTACATACAAAGCACGAGCGATTAGTTTGTGGATATCCTCAACATCTCTTGTCGTAATTTTGTTGGACTCTCCTTGTTTGATTACTCCTTTCAAACCATCCTTTAGATTTAACATCTTTTAATTCTTTATTATTTTATTGATGATATCGACCTCTTCTTATATAGCTGAATAATGTCTATTCATCTTCTTTCTATATTGAGCCGCATAACATTTGTTTGGTCAAGGCTTCCTGGTCAGCCAAAAAATTTTCAAAATTTATTGATGATGATTGCTCTCGCCAACCTTGTATGGCGGTAATAAAGGCTCTAAATTCGGGTCTCAATCCATATATAATTATTCTTCTCATTCTACCTTCTGAAATTTTACTCGTAGCATCTAACTCCAAAATTTCATGACAAACATATTTTACTTTGTTAAAATATTGACTTACCGTCATTTCTCCTTGAGTGATTAAAAGTAACTCATTCTCTAGAAGCTACAACCTTAAGTCATTTGTCTTCGAGAAAAATGTTGCGGAAGTGTCCCATGCTTCCTTTGACGTGTTATTATCTCTTATGTACTCCAGAAATTGTTCTTCGATCGTCGCCTTTATAGCAAAGATAGCCTTGTCCACTCTAATTCTCAACTTTTTCAGTGCTCTGACTTCCTCTGGTCGCATCACATCACATCACATCACATCACGTCATGTCACTTTCGTCAACTACTTCCCAAAGGTCTTGCTCTTGGAGATATGACTTCATGAAGTTTTCAATGTGGTATAATTCTGGTTATTGAACTTCTTCACTTTGCTTACCACTTATAGGTCGCCCATCGTGAGTTAATGTACCTCCTCGTAATCAAACAAGCTGTACAAAAGCTTCACAATCTCACTTTGTGCACGATCTCAAGAAGCCCGATAATTCGTCCCCGATCGGCTCGCTCAGATACCAAATTATTGAGTTTAAAATCCAAAAATTTATTTTATTATGGAGTGAGAAATTACGGTGAGAGAGAGAGAGAGAGAGAGAGAGAGAGGTGCTACTCAAATCAGTGGAGAGATTTTTGGTGTATTTGTTTATACAATAATTTTGTACAAGTCTTGCTCCATAATAAAATAAATTTGAGTGAGAAATTGTGGTGAGAGAGAAATAAGCAAGGTGCTACTCAAATTAGTGGAGAGAGTTTTGGTGTATTTGTTAATACAATAATTTTGTACAAGTCTTGCTCCATAATAAAATAAATTTTTTGGGTTTAAAACTAACAATTTGATTTCACTCAAGTAAAAAAAAAAAATCCGTTCTGCTAGTTAAAATTTTCATGCTACAGCTCTAATTAAAGTTCAACGTCAAATCAATAAAAATTCACACTTTAATTCTCAAGAACATAAACCATTCATGAAAAAGTAAAAAATACTTAGATTCAACTCAACCAAAATGAACAGGATGGAATAAGTAAATAGATAGCAATGACTTCGAACATACAAGAACTTACGAAAGGTTTTCATTGATTACTCAAAAATGTTCAGAATCGTTCTATGCAGTGATGATAACTTCAAGCAAACACAAAATAAAATTAACAGATGGTAAATACTAAACACATACACATTTCCAGTTGCCGCCCACGAAAAATTTTCTTCCCATTCTCGTCTCCTTTGTATAGATGGAAGTGGCTAAAACCCCAAAAAGATTTTCTAACAGATATGTAAGATCGAATCTTCGAGCTTGATACAATGTAGCAGTCGAGATTACAAACGGGTTATTATCATTTTAGTCCCCAAGTTGTTTGATAAATCTTGAAATGGTCCATGATATTCTAGAAATTAACAAATCAGTCCAGCCTCTACCAAAATAATTGACCAAAATACCCTAATTTCACATAATAATATCATAGAAAGTAAGATAGAATTATATACGAGGAGGAAGAAAGGTGTGAAATGAAAGTTAGATGAAAATTATCTATAAATAATAAAAATTGCAAGAGGAAAAAAGATATCGTATTTTAGTCTTCTTACTATTGACTTAGATGCCTGAAATTTTGGCATTTTTGTTGGAGAATTTTAGCCTTTCGAGACCTAGTCGATGAAGAAGAAATTGTCATTAAGGAGTCCTATTTTATGAAATTACAAATGTTGTCCACATGTCCTGTGTTATGGAATGCAGGGTTGTTTTCCATCTTCAATCGTCATGGAAACAGATTTCGTTTATGTTTGTCTACTTTGTTGTTCGTATGTTCATTATGATGGTTCCTCAGTGTTTCTCCCCTTGAATTGTGAATAGTTCCCTATGATTTCGTGAATTGTTATACCGAATTAGCCTTTGCTAGAGTTGACATTGCTATGTGGTTTATTCCCATC